>UZAE01014137.1:0-16458 GCA_900617975.1 Rodentolepis nana | reverse complement strand
CAGGCATCACAGAGGGAAGGAACATCAAAGAGAAAAAATTCGTTAGGTGGGGAAGAGAAAAGTATTTCAAAGATGTAGAAGGAACAGACACAAAGGTAGAACAAAATTGAGGTGAGTACTGTGGAAGCAGTCGAATATGACATGCAGTTGTGTCATGGTAGTTTGAAGTCAGAAGTCAACTGCCAGTTAATAGACGTAGTTTGAAGTCAGAAGTCAACTGCCGGTTGATAGACTTGATGGTAATTGAAGTCAGAAGTCAACTGCCGATTAATAGACTTGTACCGTTAAAGTAATAGAGTGGGGTGATGGTAGTTTGAAGTCAGAAGTCAACTGCCGATCAATAGACTTTTTGCAAGTCAGAAGTCAACTGCCGATCAATAGACTTTTTTGTCTTTGAAGTCAGAAGTCAACTACCGTACAGTGGGGTCATGGTAGTTTGAAGTGAGAAGTCAACTGTAGGTGAGGTGAGTACTGTGGAAGTAGTCGAATATGACACAGTAAGGTAAGATGATTACTGTGAAAGGGGTCGAATATGACATAAGTGAGGTGATGGTAGTTTGAAGTGAGAAGTCAACTGCCTTAGTCGAATATGACATACAGTGGGGTCAGAGTCAACTGAAGGTAGAAAAAAGGCGAGGTGAGTACTGTGGAAGTGGTGAAATATGACATACAGTGGGGTGATGGTAGTTTGAAGTCAGAGGTATATGACATACAGTGGGGTGATGGTAGTTTGAAGTGAGAAATAGGTAGAAAAAAGGTGAGGTTAGTACTGTGGAAGAAGTCGACAGTAGAGCAAAGGTGAGGTGAGTACTGTGGAAGGGGTCGAATTTGACATACAGTGGGGTGATGGTAGTTTGAAGTGAGAAGTCGAAGAGAAAAGGTAAGATGAGTACTGTTGAAGTGGTCGAATTTAAGAAAAAAGGTGAGGTGAGTACTGTGAAATGGTCGAATATGGACAAAGGTGAGGTGAGTACTGTAAAAATAGTCGAATATGATATAGAGTGGGGTGATGGTAGTTTGAAGTCAGAAGTCAACTGCCGATCAATAGACTTTTTGCAAGTCAGAAGTCAACTGCCGATCAATAGACTTTTTTGTCTTTGAAGCTAGTAGTCGAATTTGACATACAGTGGGGTGATTGTAGTTTGAAGTCATGTCAAATGCCGGTTAATAGACTTTTTTGCCGTATGAGAATGTAGGACATATAGGGGGGTCATGGTAGTTTGAAGTGAGAAGAAAACTGCCGGTTAATAGACTTTTTTGCCGTATGCGGAGAAGTCAACTACCAGTTAATAGACTTTGCCGTTGAAGTCAGAAGTCAACTGCCGGTTAATAGAATTTTTTTGCCGATAGTTTGAAGTCAACTGCCGGTTTATAGACTTCGAATATGACATAGAGAAGTCAACTGCCAGTTAATAGATCTTAGTTTGAAGTGAGAAGTCAACTGCCAGTTAATAGACTTGGGGTCATGATAGTTTGAACTCAGAAGTCAACTGCCAGTTAATAGACTTACTCATGGTAGTTTGAAGTCAACTGCCAGGTAATAGACTTTAGTTTGAAGTGAGAAGTCAACTGCCGATTGATAGACTTTTATTTGAAGTCAGAAGTCAACTGCCAGTTAATAGACCTTTTCAGTCAGAAGTCAACTGCCGGTTTATAGACTTTTTTGCCGTTTGAGTAGTCAGAAGTCAACTGCCGGTTAATAGACTTTTTTGTGAAGTGAGAAGTCAACTGCCAGTTAATAGACCTTTTTGCGTTGAAGTCAGAAGTCAACTGCCGGTTAATAGAATTTTTTTGCCGATAGTGAGAAGTCAACTGCCGGTTTATAGACTTTTTTGCCGCACAGTGGAAGTGGTCGAATATGCCATACAGTGAGGTCACGGTAGCTTGAAGTCAGAAGTCAACTGCCGATTAATAGACTTTTTTGCCACATGCAGTCAGAAGTCAACTGCCGGTTTATAGACTTTTTTGCCGTTTGAGTAGTCAGAAGTCAACTGCCGGTTAATAGACTTTTTTGTGAAGTGAGAAGTCAACTGCCAGTTAATAGACCTTTTTGCGTTGAAGTCAGAAGTCAACTGCCGGTTAATAGAATTTTTTTGCCGATAGTTTGAAGTCAACTGCCGGTTTATAGACTTCGAATATGACATAGAGAAGTCAACTGCCAGTTAATAGATCATGGTAATTGAAGTCAGAAGTCAACTGCCGATTAATAGACTTGTCATGGTAGTTTGAAGTCAACTGCCAGGTAATAGACTTTAGTTTGAAGTGAGAAGTCAACTGCCGATTGATAGACTTTTATTTGAAGTCAGAAGTCAACTGCCAGTTAATAGACCTTTTCAGTCAGAAGTCAACTGCCGGTTTATAGACTTTTTTGCCGTTTGAGTAGTCAGAAGTCAACTGCCGGTTAATAGACTTTTTTGTGAAGTGAGAAGTCAACTGCCAGTTAATAGACCTTTTTGCGTTGAAGTCAGAAGTCAACTGCCGGTTAATAGAATTTTTTTGCCGATAGTGAGAAGTCAACTGCCGGTTTATAGACTTTTTTGCCGCTTTGAAGTCAGAAGTCAACTGCCGAATAATAGACTTTTTTATTTGGTAGTTTGAAGTGAGAAGTCAACTGCCAGTTAATAGACCTTTTTGCGTTGAAGTCAGAAGTCAACTGCCGGTTAATAGAATTTTTTTGCCGATAGTTTGAAGTCAACTGCCGGTTTATAGACTTCGAATATGACATAGAGAAGTCAACTGCCAGTTAATAGATCTGGTCATGGTAGTTTGAAGTCAGAAGTCAACTGCCGGTTTGTGTGATGGTAGTTTGAAGTCAGAAGTCAACTGCCGGTTTACGGACTTTTTGCCGTATGAGTATACGTTGCCCAGGGTGCACCGACTTTTTTGCCGTATGAGTATACGTTGCTCAGGGTGCACCGCGTGGAGTTAAGTCTATCACACACCCCTACTAGGAAATATCCTTGTTACAAAGGTCACAAGGTTCCAAAATTTACTTGAGTTTTAAAATAATTGTAAAAAGTCCATACTGTAAATAGTATCGTAAAGTTTAAAAGTAAAAGTTCTTTCCAAACGAAGCGTCATTCCTCAGAATCGAATGAATGAATCAATGGAATTTTGAGCCCAATAACTAAGTCGCTATCCGGAAAAGACGCATTTGAATTTCAACCCTGTATAGTCGTTTGAATATTAACTAGAATTTATGGAGAATTACGCCTTTTGAAATTACGTATGCATAGCAGAACTAAACGCGTGTACTTACTATTTACAGTGCACTTTAGAAATAATTCATTCAAAAACTTGTACTCTTAGAGTGGGTAGCACAGATGTGACTAATAAATAGCTCAGGAAACCAGAATGAATTCAACTGAAATCATTTTATCTGTTTAACATTTCGAACATTTCAAGGCGTCTGAGATCTAATCAACCGATCTGCCTTCTGTTGAAGCCTGGTTTCATTCCTAAAAGCACTCTTTAAGTAGATAATGAGGGAAATTGAATAGCCAAATTGGTGTCACGGTTATTAACAAATTAAAACTGGAATTATCTAGAGCACATTACGGAAACTGGACTAGAAATCAGGCGAAAGGAAATCGATACGCGTAGTGAGATGAGACAAGGATAAGTAGAGTATAAATTGGTATTAATTGTAAAATTATAGCGTCACGATTAACGAGCCATCTTCTTCAAGTCGGACAGTTATATGGGCTTATCATGCTTAATGTCACAAATGCTGTCACGAAGCTGGACAATTTAAGCCTTTATGTACATTGTAGAGGATTGGCACACTGGTAAAGTCTTGACTGGCTCAGAAATCTCCTTAGCAGAATCTCCTATATCTAGCAGCCGATGCCTACCTTTATAACAGCCCAATTTGCACTCACTAAGTGCCGTTCCTTTTTGCTTCCCACTATAAATCCTTCTTTCATCCTCCTCTTCAATTCCATTTCACTAATGTACTTGCTGCACCTAAATACGTCTTTATCCTATTATTCAAAATTTACTTCACCGCATTAGATTTTAGAAAGACTATTCATTTCATGTTGGGATGTCTAGGCCTAATTCCATTTCCAAAATAACTCCAACGTCCTGTATTAGGGCTACCTTAATCGTTGGTCTCCGTAATTTTATTTTTGGCCCATGCTCAGTAACGGTCAATTTTACCAATGAAGAGATGAAAATCATTGTCACTCTCTCATCTCGGTATACTGCCAAGGTCGATGATATTTCGTTATCTTTTTTTGCCCAGACTGTTTAAACTCATATAATTAATGCTAATAAAAGCGGATTTATTTAGTAAATAGAGCCACACGTAAATGGGCAATAGGCGGTATTGTTGTGAATTTATTTATAGTTCTGTCATCTCTGCTGTCGAGTATCTTATGACCCTCTAACGACCTTAGGACCGACCTGTCCTCTTTCAAAATAAACCCCTTTGGGACCGCACTCGTAACAGAAGGCGATATTGCTGTTTGAAGCATGTTCAATGCGTGTCTATAGCTTTCACCGAAACCACTAAAGCCCATCACGTCGATTCCAGTCTGCTGCGAGACAAACATGAGTGCTGTTGGGAGAATATTTCAATGATAATTATGGCATTAAAGGATTTAACACAATTGATTTCAAAAGAATGGAACAAAACTCTAAAATGAAGAGGCATGAACGACACCTCTTGGTCAAAATAAAGGCTAACAAATATTTTTTGCAATTCTTATGATAATATGTGAAAATGGCATTTTGGAACGTGAGCTACCATTTATAAAAAATATATTTTTTCCCAATCCTACACCAAAATCAAATGAATTCAAATACTTTGCTACTTTGATATGTCCCTCAGCATTTTGGCCTTCTTCTTAGACTTTATGCTAGTTGGAGTTGCTTGCTCTTGTGGAGGTAAATAAAGCCTCAAAGGGGTGAAACAAAGAAATCTTGAGGGTGGGGCAGTGTTACTGATCGAGTAGTGGGAAGGGGGGAGGCAAATGATCTCGTGAGTGCGGAGGCTTCTTAGCCAACCATCTATTAATAGTCACCGCAACTTTATGCAGTAAGTATCAGTTATAATAATTAACACGATTCACTTTCCAGGTCCTTTAGTTAGTTACATAAGCTATTTTAGACAAGGGTGATTCTGAAACAGTTGACTAATGAAGTTTGATCATGGAATATCTGTGTGGTAACCACTGAGAATGTCATGTCTTCTAATACTGAAAAATGTGAACCTTATCTACTTTACTTTTTATAGATGGGGTGTGCGATAAACTTACCTTCACGTGGTGCACATTGAGCAACGTATACTCATACGGCAAAAAAGTCTATTAACCTGGACCTGGGCAACGTATACTCATACGGCAAAAAAGTCTATTAATCGGCAGTTGACATCTTGACTTCTGACTTCAAACTACCATGACCCCACTGTATGTTACAAAGTATACTCATACGGCAAAAAGTCTATAAACCGGCAGTGGACTTCTGACTTCAAACTACCCTCACCCCACTATATGTCACAACTTCTCACTTCAAACTACCATCACCCCACTGTATGTCATTGTGTATGCGCATACGGCAAAAAAGTCTATAAACCGGCAGTTGATCTAACCCTAACACGGCAAAAAGTCTATAAACCGGCAGTTGACCTCTGACTTCAAACTACCATGACCCCACTGTATGTCATATTTGGGCAACAGACCTCATACGGCAAAAAGTCTATAAACCGCTGGGCAACGTATACTCATACGGCAAAAAAGTCTATTAAAGGCAGTTGACTTCTAACTTCAAACTACCATGACCCCATTGTGGCAGTTGACTTCTCACTTCAAACTACCATCACCCCATTGACGGGCAACGTATACTCATACGGCAAACAAGTCTATAAACCAATGGGCAACGTATACTCAAACGGCATACCTCCACGTGGTGCACCCTGGGCAACGTGTACTTACAACCTCCATGTGGTGCACCCTGGGCAACGTATACTTATGCGGAAAAAAGTCTATTGACTGGTAGTTGACTTCTCACTTCAAACTACCATCACCCCACTGTATAGTTGACCACTGACTTCAAACTACCATGACCCCACTGTATGCCTTGACTTCTGACTTCAAACTACCATGACCCCACTGTATGTTACAAAGTATACTCATACGGCAAAAAGTCTATAAACCGGCAGTGGACTTCTGACTTCAAACTACCCTCACCCCACTATATGTCACAATTTCTGACTTTAAACTACCATCACCTCACTATATGTCATATTCGACTACTTCCATAGTACTCACCTCACCTTTTTTCTACCTATTTGTCTGTCTCTTTTACATCTTTGAAACATTCTACTGTTCTCCTTCCCTCTCGACTTTTTTTCAATTTGATGTTCCTTCCTCTCTGTGAGGCCTGAAGTAAACTGAAGGGGTGATGATAACCAACAAGAAACCTGCCATTTGATATAATAATAAAAATTTTTCATAGATAATACTACTATACACTACTTTATATTGTCTTATCCTCAGCATTTCTCATCAAAGTAAAAGATTTAGGCGGTTCAATTGGCGATGTAATCCAGACAAAAATTGATCTCTAAATAAAAGGCATTAGCATCGACTTTACTTTTACCTCAGAACGCACTCGCGAATCCCAAAATGATTAATATGAATTGTGAATTTCATTGCTTGTGGTCTCTTTCGTATATGTGTGAAGGAATTTTAACTTTGTAAATGAGATGATATTACTGTTCCCAAGGGGAAATTAGATCCGGAGTATTGAAAATTTACGAAGAGGAAATAATGCAGCAAGCCTTTTGCTCTCAACCTGAGAGGAGGAACATAAATAAGTTAAATATTGGTGAAACCAGGTAGGATTCATTTCAGTACAATAGCTTTAGAAGCCTGGTCAAATAGGCTAGTTATGCCATAATTGAATTATAAAATTTCCTAAAGGTAAGCAGTAATCAATGCCAATGAGAGAGAAAAAGAGAAGGGAGTGGAATGGATTGCATGGGCAGATGGGAAAGAGTTGAGTTTTCAGCGCTGGATGAATGGAACCTTGGCTGTAATAAACGTTATAGAATAAGATATTGGACGTCACAGTAGCATCTGAAGTAGACTTAAAACCTTACTGACTCGAATTGAATTACGTATATACAGGAGGAATTTGGTTATGTTTTAGATCAGGGGTGTGAGATAGACTTGCGTCCACGTGGTGTACCCTGGGCAACGTATACTCTTACGGCAAAAGTCTATTAACCGGCAGTTGACTTCTGACTTCAAACTACCATCACCCAACTTCAAACTGCCCACGTGGTGCACCCTGGGCAACGTATATTCATACGGCAAAAACGTGGTGCACCCTGGGCAACGCATACTCATACGGCAAAATGTGGTGCACCCTGGGCAACGTATACTCATAAGGCAAAAAGATCCCTATTAACCGGCAGTTGACTTCTGACTTCAAACTACCATACTGACCATGGCACGACTGCTTGTCATATTCGACCGCTTTCACAGTACTCATCTTCAAATGTCTATTAACCGGCATTTGACTTCTGACTTCAAAATATTCATACGGCAAAAAAGTCTATTAACTGGCAGTTGACTTCTCACTTCAAACTGCCATCACCCAACTTCAAACTGCCCACGTGGTGCACCCTGGGCAACGTATATTCATACGGCAAAAACGTGGTGCACCCTGGGCAACGCATACTCATACGGCAAAATGTGGTGCACCCTGGGCAACGTATACTCATAAGGCAAAAAGATCCCTATTAACCGGCAGTTGACTTCTGACTTCAAACTACCATACTGACTTCAAACTACCATGGCTATAAACTGGCAGTTGACTTCTGACTTCAAACTGCCATGATCCCACTGTATGTCATATTCGACTACTTCCACAGTACTCACATTATTAACTGGCAGTTAACTTCTCACTTCAAACTACCATCACCCTAAGCGGCAGTTGACTTCTCACTTCAAACTACCATCACCCGCACTGGCAGTTGACTTCTCACTTCAAACTACCATCACCCCTCACTGGCAGTTGACTTCTGACTTCAAACTACCATGGCCCCACTGTATGTCATATTCGACCACTTTCACAGTACTCACCTCACCCTTTTTCTACCTTTGCATCTGTCTGACTCTTTTACATCTGAGAATCACTATTCTGTTCCCCCTCTCGACTTTTGTCACTTTGATGTTCCTCCTCCTCTCTGTAAAGCCCGAAGTCAGTTGAAGCCCTAATGATAACTATCAAAACGCCTTATATTTGAAATAAATAAATAAATGTTTCAGATCAAACTGGAGGACCGAATTCTCTTCTGCCACCTAGGGAACTTATATCATATCAGAGTGAATTACACTTTCAAGGTGGCGTTTCTTAATAATCACCTAGTAAAATCAAGCTTTTTGTTAGATAATGCTGAGATAATCAAGTAACTAATTAGGTGTTCTTTGCTCACCTAATGCGTATTGGATACAGATCATCTGACTACAACTAGCGCAGATTTAAGATTCAACAAGGTGGAGCTCTACTTGATTCGAAGCATTAAAGATAGGAAAATCGAATTTAAAATGACCTAATTTTACTACCCTAGTTATTCACCTTTTCTTGCTTTTGAGGACACAATCTATTAGGTTGGCAACTAAGTCATTGCCGATTTCAAATAAGAAGGCAAATTCGGAATTTTTGTTTAAAAATATAACTTTATTCAATTAGATATTGGCCGTTCTTGTCGATGACCTTTTTCCATCGTTCTGGCAGAGTAAAAATTCCCCGTTCGTAAAATGCCTGGTCTTTGCTATTAAAAAACTGAATTAGGTGTGATCCGACATCATCCGCGTCGTTAAAAATGTTACCATTTAAAGAGTTTTGCATGGAACGAAACAAATGGTAATCCGAAGGCGCAAGGTGAGGGCTATATGGTGGGTGTGACGAAACATCCCAACCCAGTTCCAATAATTTTTGCCGAGTAACCAAAGATGTGTGGGCCTTGCGTTATCATGATGGAAAACAACACCCTTCCGATTTGATAATGCCGGCGGCCGCTTATCTTCAATTGCATCCTTCAGTTTTTCGAGTTCTTCAACATACACATTTGAATTTATCGTTTGGTTCTGCGGCATGAGTTCAAAATACAAAATTCCTTTGTGATCCCCCCACCAGACTGACAGCATAATCTTTTTTTGGTGAATCTCTGCTGCTTTTGATACTGTTTGGGCTGGTTGATCTTGCTTCACCCATGATTTCTTGCGAGTAACATTGTTATAAACTATCCACTTTTCGTCGCCAGTAACTAGGTTCTTCCTCGGAAATGGATCATTCTCATTGCGTTTCAGTAGCGGCGAATCACAGATGCTAATCCGTTGCGTTAAATGAATTTCCTTTAACTGGTGAGGGATCCATAAATCAAGTTTCTTGACATAACCAAGAGTTTTTCATTTTTTTTTCAATGCATGTATGCGACACATTGAGCTTCTCTGCAATATCTCGTGTTGTGGTGTGACGATTTGAATCGATAATGGCCTTGATATGGGTTTCATCCACTTCGACTGGGTGGCCAGATCGTTGTGAATTTTTCAGTGTAAAATCACCGGAACGAAATCTTTCAAACCAATTTCGACACTGCCTTTCTTCCTCACGGCTTCATCTCCATATACGGCACATAACTTCTTTTGTGCTTGCGATGCGTTCTTGCCTTTTCGGAAGTAATACAATAAAATGTGTCGGAAGTGCACGTCCTGTTCTTTCATTTTTAAATTGGGATAAAAACAAAACTAAAGAACTAAACAAAAAAAATTTTTTACTAATTAACCTAGAAGTCCATATAGCAAGAAAAAAATATAGGTTAGATGCTCTGGCCACGTTAACAAAACAAAAGAAAGTATAGAGTGAATCTGTCAACAAACACGGCAATGACTTAGTGGCCAACCCAATAATTTTCTCGCACAATTCATCCGTGGAATAAGCAATGACGCTGAGCACATGTACTTTACATAGTATTAATAAGATGTGATTAATCTTAACCGTTCTCACCCGGAGATAATTTTCACAATCCAAAAACGTAATGCAAACCTTCTTCTGTGTCATCATGAATTCCCTCTATTGATAACTTCATCACATGAATGAAATGCCCTGCTAAGTTTAATCATCTATACTATTTTTTACTACGATTTTGAATGCCGAAAGTAAAACCCTAATAGGGACCCAATAAATGAGATTCAAATGTGAACCTCCAATTAGCCACAAATTTTATTAACATTCACATTCTTGTTCCTTTGGGTAGCTAGACAGTTAGTTGGGACGACAACGGCCCATCACTCTGGCTATATTTTCATCAACAAAATGAAATGGATTAGTAACCAATCCTAGCAGAAATGATGTGAATTGGACTTACTTTTGTTTCGGTTTAACTTGCTGTTTGAGTTTAGGCTAATACCAACTGAACGCTTTTTAGATTTTCGTTAAGGCACGTCATACAGACAAGCACAGTAAAAAGCATGGGCTTAATGCCATTGAGATTTATCAAATATTAATATTAAAGACACGGAGAGTCAGAAAGCACAAATATCGAGAAGTAATGGACATTTAGATCATGATTTTGCACTCGACAAAAATAAAGTGCGATTGTAAGGCCTGGCATTTGGCCTAAACCAAGCATTGACCTTACTAACCTCCCAGTACTCGGTTTATTCACTCAGGGTATTTATTTATTTATTTCAAATGGCAGGCGTTATGATAGGTATCATTAGCTCCTTAGTTGACTTCAGACTTCACAGAGAGGAAGATAAACATCAAAGTGGTAAAACGTCGAGAGGGGGACCGAATAATGATTCACAGACGTAAAAGAGACAGACAGACACAAAGGTAGAAAAAGGTGAGGTGAGTACTGTGAAATTATTCGAATATGAAATTCAGTGGGGTCTTGGTAGTTTGAAGTCAGAAGTCAACTGCCGATTAATAGACTTTTTTGCCGTATGAGTATACGTTGCCCAGGGTGCACCACGTGGAGGTAAGTCTATCGCACACCCTTCACTCAGGGTATATGAATATTTAAATTTAACTTTAAATGATCAAGACTTCGGGTCTGCTTCGACATACTTGTGACTTCAAAGCTCAACTAAAAAAATTGCTTGCTTTTTGTGTGATATTCTGGATACATGCGCCTTGGCCTTTCATTGTATTGAATATGACATCAAATACTTGTTGGTACTTACGTTAAAAAAGGCTCAAGTATCTCTATAAGCAGAAGAGCGTTAACCTCTGTTTTTCAAAGAATTAACTCAATGGGACCCCTTCAAATTAACACTTGTCCATTTTACCATGCACTTATTCTATAATAACGGGAATTTTTATTCTGCTCTTTCTACTGAATAGGAAAATAAGTGGGTGAGATTTACATATATTGACCCACCCAAAATAATTGGTGACTTTTCTCCAATCACATTGCTCCAGACAATTACTCGATAGTTTTATAAAACATTTTCTGCGAATGCTACAAGTGCATGAGCTAATAGTTGGCTTAACAATGGCGCTTTTAAATGTGGTTTGCGGGTAAGTCTATCGCGCACCCCACCCTCTGGAACTTATTTACAGCAATGAGGATCCGGCTACATATTTGCCCTACAATGGAACCAGAACAACTCCTGATTTACTCTTGGCTTCAAGCGACATCAGTGAGCATACACCCCGCAAAATAATTGACGATCCTGGTTCTGGTCACAAACCAGTCATTGCTAGTATTACCATCGGCAGCAAAAGCATGTCAAGGAAAGTGCCAACTAAGCTATCATGGAACTTCAAGAAGGCTGATTGACCTAGATCCACAAACTTTTTAGTCAATGAACTTCACACAAGTCCCCTCAATTTCAACCAACATCCTGATAAACTTTGCACTGATATCACGAATATTATGATCAGATGTGCAAAGAAAACTATTGCCCGAGGCAAGACTAAACACTATCGAGTATTTTGGTCTAAACACCTTGAGCAACTGAAAAGAAAGCGGGACTGGAAGAACGGAAGATGTAAAAGCCTGGAGACGACAATCAGCTGTCCTAAGGCAAACCATCTTACAAGCCATCCTTTGACAAGTTCATCTCAAATATCAACTATCAAAGTGATAACCAACGCACTTTCAAATTTCTGAGAAACCTGCAAAACAACAGAGACAGACCCAAGAAAGAACCAATACGCTTAAACACCAAATTGCTTACCACCGACACCGAAATAGCTAACTGCTTTGCGAGCTTCTANGATCAATGGCTCCAAGTCTTCACTGATGGGTCATACATAGAAAGCCAAGCAGACGTTGGTGCAGGTGTCTATTCTGAACTCTTCCCTTTCTACGCAGCAGCGGGACACAATAGATCCGCTTTTGAAGGTGAAATAGAGGCTATTAGGATAGCACTATGCCAATTATGTTGCCTGGATACGAAATTCACCAAAGCGGTGATACTTTCGGACTCACAGTCACCAATAGACTCTATTGGAAACAGAGAGACACCCAAAACAGCTGAGATAAAGGAATGTAGAAAACTCTATGAGCTGCTGAGAGAGAAAAACAAAACAGTGGTCCTACAATGGATTCCTGGTCACTGTGGCATTAAAGGCAATGAGGTTGCTGACACACTTGCTAAGAAGGGGACAACGACTTTGCAATGCATGGACCGGCCGATGTCTTGCCACAAAATGAAGGCCTTAATCAGGAGAGAATTCCAGACCTCAAGGTGCAACGAAATTAAATCTCGAACAAATTAGAAACAGTGGACAGTGGCAATGTCTGACATACCCGACTGGCCAAGAATCGAAGCCGTTGCTGAGTTTAGACTACGTACCGGACACGATTGCTTGGCAAAACACCTTCACAGATTGGGAGTATACACTCAACCCACATGCCCTCTATGTACCATACAGGAGGAAATGGAGAAGACCCACCTGATTCGGTGTCCAGGCCTAAAGACAAGGACGGAAAGCCAAAGATACTGGGAAGCAAGAAGACAGCTAATGAATTGCTATTAATTAACTGCTATAAATGTACCCCCCCCCCCTCTTGGGGGAAGCTGAAGTCAAAGTTTAAGGGCTAATGATAAATATCATAAAGCCTGCCATTTGAAATAAAGTTCCAGAGGGTTGCTGTTTAGCATGTCTTCAATTTCCTTTCCAGCTATGTTTGTATCCTTGTAGCCCCATCTGGTGGAGTGAGCGTTGAAGTCTCCTAATACTATAGTTTTGTGTGAGATGTTCAGAATGTCAAAGTTTGGACAATTCTGGGGTGGATTATAGACTGCATATATCTTGAAGTGGTTTTGACATTTCCAAACATTTAATCTGATTATTTCACATATGTCTTGTGTCGAGCCCATACTCTTGATTAGATCGTAGTGTGAGGTGAGGCCTTCTTTTACTCCAGTTAGAATTCCACTTGCAACTTGCCGGTATTTAGGTAGAAGGTACAGGGTGTAGCCTGGGAATTGGTAGTACTTCAGTTTGTCATCCGAAATGTTTGCTTCCATAATTGCGAAAATGTCTACATCATAGGTTTGTAGGATTTTCTGTACTTGGATCTTTTTGTCCGGAGACATTCCTCCAGCATTCCACTAGAGGATCTGAAGACGTTGTGATTCGCCCTGACGAGGGCGATTTTTCTTATAGCCTTTTTTCAAGCTGATCATAATAAATCGAAGTCAAATCAAATGCCGAGTGATAGACTTTTTTGCCGTAATAAAATACGTTGTCCAGGGTGCACCACGTGGAGGTTATTCTATCGCGCACCCAGATCACGTTTTATACCAAGTGGCAAAAGAAATCCTTCAGAAATCGTGTCATTTGGAAGAAAAAAATGAATTTAAGTGTCAAGATTGATCACTCTTAATGAATAATCAGTCAGTCGTTAAGAGGTACCCCGTTGATAATTCAGCTGACGGGTAGTGAAATTCGAATGTTACTTGAGTTCGCATATCAAGAGGGCTAAGATTCCTCACGACGGCACTTCGATTCTCGCCTTTTTAGCATTGTTTAGACAACCAGTAAGCCGATTTGAGTTGGTTTACAGAACGTAAAATTAGGTGGACACACAAATAGGTCTATACCCTCGAACATATTGAATATGCCAATAACTTGTGAACCGTTGGCAACAGCAAGATTCAAAGCAACCCCCTTTAATTATTTAAATTACAAATGAGAGCCAATTGAACGGTCACTAAAGCTCTAGTGCGTAGTTTAAAGTATACACAATTAGCATTAAATGTGGAAGTAAGGCTTATTATGGCCCTTGTGCAATCGAAACCTCATTAAGAGCTTTACACTTTGGTACTGAGGTTATCCTATAATGAATGAGGAAGTTGACCTCGGAATCACCCTTACGTGGGAGTAATTGCTTGCAAAAAGTTAGCTCATCGGATTACTCTGCAAAATTCCACAACAGGGCCATAATCAAGAAGACTCCGCCACTGTGCTCCCATAGAAAGGCTCCTCACGACATTGACTAATTCTAAGCAATGCTTGAAGCAAAAACCAATATGTTTTCATATTCGAGAGATCGATTTGTCTGGTGCACCATTTAGGAGCGCCGTGCTAAAAAATCCATTGCAACCGAAGAAATTAAACGAAGTTTGAATTAAAGGGCCAAAAATGAAGAATTTCACATATAAGAATCATATTGTGGAAAATGCAATTCACTCTTATATAATGTACCTACTTTTATTGGTTTCTAAGTCCCGTTAAGGGAGGAATCAAGTCCACCAGGATCGAAAAAGGCTATTTTTGTGGCATGTAGACTTCATTAGATGTAGGAAAAACGTTTGAAAGCTGCATTTACACACGTCGAGGTATGGACGCTTCATTTCTCAT
Source organism: Rodentolepis nana (assembly GCA_900617975.1). Taxonomy (NCBI): domain Eukaryota; kingdom Metazoa; phylum Platyhelminthes; class Cestoda; order Cyclophyllidea; family Hymenolepididae; genus Rodentolepis; species Rodentolepis nana. The sequence continues at coordinate 1,623 of UZAE01014137.1, read as the reverse complement.
AGACACCCTCCCCTCTCCACACTAAGAATATCAGAGTTCAGGTGTGAAAATGTACGTAATGACACTTGAACTTCAAGGGTATTTATTGATCCGGAATCTAAAGTCAAGAAACCCTGCAAACAGACACCCGAACACTTTGCCTTCAAATAGCTCACTTATTGTTTTCCAATCAGAAATTGAGGTAGCCAAAAGTATGCCAAATTTATTTACTTGTTTTTTGTGCTTTTTTAACTATGTTAGCAAATCCATTGACGTAAAGGTTGAAATAACGAAGATATTGCTTCTAAATCTAGTATTTATAAGGCAACTATCAGACATTTCTAACCTGAGTGCGGCATTTGAGTAAATAGAGACTAGTTTAAAACGAGTTATAGCTTTTAATCATTTCACGCCATTCTATCTCAAAATTGACACCTCCTGTTCATCAATGTTAATCAATGAGACCACATTTTCACAGTTGCCGGATCAGAAACTTTCAGCTTCTTTTATAGTCCTTCTTTCTTCAATTAATTTCCTTTACCCAGCCAAATTAGCTAATCTTGAGTTACAACGAAACTTAGTGTATAGTTTGAGATCAAAGTCCACTAAACCCGTAAACAGGCATTAGCTTAAACAATACCAAAACAATGAACTAACTCACCGAAGCCCAGAATTACCATACAAAGTAAACAGACTTTCAGCAGCAAATGTTTCTGCCAAATTCATATTCATCTCGGTATTAAAATTTGTCATATAAGGATTATGTAACCAACGCCGTGCCAATTTGAGTGAATCCGTGGATCTTGCCTTGGTGTGTGTGTGTGTGTGTATGATCAAATATGGACGTGTGGTTCCTTTTATGATTTTGCAGAACATTTCCACGCTTATTAAATAAAAACTAATTAGCCGGAAATAATGTAACAAAGTTACTCCTTTCAGAGGAAAGTTTCAATTGAAAGGAGAATTAAAGGGCAACTTGAAGAACACCCAAATCTATTGTTTTCAATTGCTTATTTTGATGTGTACCATTTCCAATAGCTTCTTCAAATATATTTTTAAAAACGCCTTTTAATTCCAGAATCAACCAATGATACAAATGGGAATCCTAGAGTAGAAACATAAATGAAGTTCTAAGTAAACTGATCTGATCTAAGATCTAGTCAAACAGTTATTGCTGCAATAAGTAAGCAGAAAACTAGAAAGTAAATAATTGAAATTGCTAGGGTGATCAATTTTCTAGTGTCGAGAAAAGCAATAGACTATCATGGCTATATTTGGCATCCAACCTGATCTTGAATGCAAATAAATCAAGGTCATATGAGCAATCACGGAACTCAAACAAATAGTCAACAGACAATGGAAATCAATAGCATAATCATATGCTTCTTTGAATTAATTCGCAAGATTTGAACATTGGAACAGTACAACCTGCTTTCAGTAGACGTATTGACTTTTCCAACCCGACTCGGCCTCTTGCTATATAGTGAAAAAATTTGTTTTCAATGTCATACCAATCCAATAAAATTTGCCAGATTAGTTATTTTTGGAACGGGTAACTAGTAGTAATTCTAAATATTTTCACTAATTTTCTATTTTGATGGAGAAACTATATATATATATATATATATATATATATATTTTCTC
>UZAE01014135.1:5123-16472 GCA_900617975.1 Rodentolepis nana | reverse complement strand
ATTGCAATGAATTTTCGACTTACCCAAAAGGTAATTGTATTTCTTCCTCATTTATAGAATTTCGGCCTGTAAGTTGTGAAATTATCTTATTATTATGCTGTTATGAAAGGTGGAGTATTCAATGTGTTAAAAGATGGGGTGTGCGACAGATTTACCTCTACGTGGAGCACCCAGGGCAACGTATACTCATTCGGTAAAAGGTCTATTAACTGGCAGTTGAATTCTGACTCCAAACTACCGCCACCCCACTGTATGCCAAATTCGACTACTTCCAACAGTACTCACCTCACCTTTTTTCTACCTTTGTGGCTGTCTCTTTTACATCTTTGAAACACTCTTCTTCCCCCTCCCCCTCCACTCTCGACTCTTTTTCACTTTGATGTTCTGAAGCCTGAGGTCAGCTAAAGGGGCGGCTAATGATAACTATCAAAACGCCTGCCATTTGATATGAATAAATAAATGTATTATGAGATATCGTTTTTAATAAAATTTTGATTGTCACTCCACCAATTTGATCTTATTGAGACTAGCGTCTACAATGAGCTATTTCAATCGAAATTACAAGATTAATCAACCTCAGCCTATCGAAATGTATAGCAAACCTATTTTTTCAATGTTTAAAGACATTTTAAAACATGCCAATTGATCTTATTTAACATGTGGTGAGTGAATTTTATGAAATGAAAATCAATATTAAAGGACAGTTTGTAAGAAATAATATGCTGTTTTAGCCATTCCTAATCAAACAATAAAGGTGTCAGAATACATGCATATTATCATCATTTCGAGTCAAAATGAAAAGGGGATTGTACAGAGTAAAATAGCAGACAATAATAACTAGTGGATACAAGGATTGTGCCAATGACTTCAGGGAAAGACTTGTACAAACCCTTATTTGGTCTCCTTACAATAAATCATTTAATTGTTCATCATTACTAGAACCTTGTTCAGTTAGACTAGCTCTTCTACATTTTGGATGTAAATTAATGTCTGGAGAAAAACAGTATGCACCGTTTGTGTGGCAATTCTACCCCCCCAACTAATTTCCTATTTAACCTCACTGATCTAAATCAAAATATTCATGTGGACTTAATGTTGGCATAATCTTAAAAAATGCCAAACTAGAGGCTGCCGTAATCTAGAGCAGATCATTGGATGAAAATACTCAATGCCCATTGGTCCACATTTTTGCTGAGCGCTGTTATAACAGGCCTTCATCACAAACCAATTTAAATGACCACAATCGCAAATGGGTATTGAGCTCACAGGAAAAGTTTATGCTCCGAGACTTATTAAAACGCTAAAGAATGAAGCCGTTTCGAGGCGTAAATTATTGATTTTTTAAATATTACTGCAATTTGGCATATTCCCAACACCCGTTGAAGATTCACATTCTATCTATAGTTGTATAAGAAGCGTAGACCACAATATAACGGTAATAAATAACCATTTATATTTAGAAATTATAAAATTAAGAGTATTCACACATCTGAAGTATTTTCCAAATTCACATTTAGAGATTCTTTAGGGGTATGAACAGGTGCGAAATTGAGATTTCCACTGATGGGGTGGGTATGGAGTTTATTCATCTCGGGCTCTCATTAGCTTCCCTCGTCTTAGATCAATGGTTAAGCCGTAATGAGCCAGAAAATCAGCACCGATTAATGCTACATTATTATCAGTCAGGAGAAAATTCCAGGCGAATTCCTTCTCAAGACCCAGATTCAAGGTGAGATATTTGTAGCCATATTCAACAACAGGACTTCCGTTGGCTTTCAAATACCTGCAGAACGGCAAGGGTGGCATAATTTCGCTCGGCATTTTAGGAATCTGAGAGCGATGAGCACCAGAATCAATCAAAAAGTTTATTTCGGAATTCCGATCAAAAATAAATGGTCGACGATATGCAATGGACTCTAGGGTTTCATTGTCATCTTTTGCAAATACAACCTCATTCTCCCCGCTGGAGTTGCTGACCAATTTTTTTGATCTTAAGTCAATTTTAAGATCGTAATAAACTAGGAAATCAGTCCCAATTATAGGGATATTTACGTCTGCGACGAGGAATTTCCACCTCCTTTCTCTGTCTAATCCCAATTCCACAACTATTTCTATTTCAGCATAGACGGCTATATCCTTGCCTTTTTCCGCGGGTATCCACTTAAGAGGCGACAATTTTTTCCAACTAAAATACGCGGGCGGAATAAAACAACATTGTGATCCTGAATCAATTAAAAATTGTATATCAGTCTTCCGATCAGTAATGAGTAGCACATCAAAATGCTGACGTGTAGATATCGATTCAGCAATGATCTCTCGTATATGCGTCTGTTGGTTGTTAGTCAAATTGGCCGGTTGACTTGGAATTTGCAGTGTTGGCTTTTGAATGGGCACGCCAGTGCATAATGTACTCTGCACAGTTTGGCACGGCGTAGAATTGCATCCACAGCAAATTGGCGAGTTCTGGTTCACATGGTTAGTGAGCGACGTAGTATGACAAAGAGGACATGTAAACTGGCAGCACGGTTGAAGGAAGAATGCCATCGGTACACACTATGCGGAGAAGAGAGCCTGTTCGAAAGGTGGGCCTAAAAATTACTGCAGAATATTAGTTAGCTTTAATGGCAAACTTGCCAATGAATATAAAATCCTGTTCATACGAGAGTGATGATCATCAACTCGCAACACATATCGCTACTTCGGAGCGAGCTTAATTTAATACAAATTTTGACCTCAGTGCATAACTTTAGTGGTCACAATCATTTAATTGGTGCTTTCGGTAAAATTTGTCATCAAACTCGAATTCCATAATTTATGATTTGAACCTTCGGGGTGTCCGGTAGACTTACCTCCACGTGGTGCACCCTGGGAAACATATACTCATACGGCAAAAAGCCTATGAACCGGCAGTTGACTTCTGGCATTAAATTACTATAACCCCACTGTATGTCATATCCGACCACTTAAGAGAAATAAACGTACCAATGAGCTTAAAGTAGTTTGAGCATGAATTTAAATTTAAATTTGAAGTATTTACCATTTTCCTGTTGGGGCTCTTATAAATAATGTTGACTAAACAGTTAAATTGTCAATATTCAAGTCCTAACGTCAGTCTCATTCTCGGCAGAATTAAGCTGATTTCCCAACTCGTTTTGGTAGAATTCATTTTTTTAAAAAATACTATTAAATTTAGCTTTAAGTGATTATAATAATTTAAAAACCTTGAGTCACCAGATTAACTATTTTTTGCCGTTCTAAATATTATTAATAACGCCTTTCCAATTATTTTAACCCAGAATAAATGTGCATTGTTTTTTAAATAAAATCTGTTTTATGCCTAATTTTATTATCACGGTGCCTACTATATTGAATCGCAAGTGTTCTTTTTTTTATTTCTTCTAAGTTGACCAGACAATTTAAACAAATTTGAAATTCCAAATCTGCCTCACTTTATAAGACTATTTAGATATTATTCCAAATATTTTAACGATAGTCAGTTACAAGCGTTACGCTTTACTTGTTTATATATTTGGACATTTTGTTGTTAAGAGGATATTTTGATCTTATTCAAAGTATTGATTATCTTGTTAGGCCAATCAACAAATCATTAGAACACAAATTGTTCTCCTTGGGAATTGTATTGTCTCCCAAGGGTAAATATTATCAGCTCCTGTAGTCACTTGGAAATATCTGGATAATTCTTTCACCAAACTGTTCGATTTACCAATCTGTAAGATCTGGGGCTCAGATTCACTTATCCCTCCAGCCAGAATGTGAATGAAGCAGTTAATTCCTTAACTCCTTCATGACCTTGATAATTAAATATTAAAGGACTTTGGTTATACCGATGAAATATTGACAATCTCAATATGAGCGATATCGATTAGAATTTTGAACATTTAGCACATGATGATCTCTTGACGCTCATTGGATCTCGATATTTCGAAAATTGGATTTACCTTTCAATAGGTTTTCAAGGGCAATTTGAAGTGTATTTGGACGTTGCCTGTGTTTGAATCAATGATATGCAAACTTGGAATATCTTTCAAAGCCATCTACCTTTAAATTATCAGGATAATTATTATTGCGTGCGTTGAGCTGAATTGCAGGCCTCAAGAGTATGTAAGAGAAAAAGGAAACAGTGTAATATAGTGCATATAAGAGGTTAGCGTTATACTCTTCCCCTAACGCCCGAAGTCACATTTGCGCCAAGGAAAGCTGAAGACCTCCCCCATCCCCCCCCCCCACCCCTCCACTATGACCCAAAATTGATGGAGCTGAGACAATGAAATTATACAAAAATGGATGAGTCAAATCTGGTAATATAGTCCATTATAAATCATCACCTTCCCAATTCGCTGTCCTAGTTGTTTATTTATTTATATCAAATGGCGGGCGTTTTAATAGCTATCATTAGCCATTTAGCTGATTTCAGGGCTACACGGTGAGGAGGAGGTACATCAAAGTGATAAAAAGTTGAGAGAGGGAACAGAAGAGTGATTCACAGATGTAACAGAGACAGACACACACAAAGGTAGATGAAAGGTGAGGTGAGTACTGCGGAAGTAGTCGAATACGATAAATAGTCGGGTCATAGTGGTTTGAAGTCAGAAGTCAACTGCCGATTAATAGACTTTTTTGCCGTATGAGTATACGCTGCCCAGGGTGCACCATGTGGAGGTAAGTCTATCGCACACCCCTGAGGGAGGGAATGGAAATTTAGGAGAATACGCGAAGCTTTAATGAATGGCAAGGGAGAAGTGAACACTTCCATTTAAGAAACCCCATCCTCTCCCAACCCCCCCCCCCTCGCACTGTATTAGCATTTTGTATAAGGTTACGGCCTTTCCACCTTCTTTTAAATTCCTTCAATTCAAATGAATTAATTCACATTACAGTTGAAAATGGCGCTTAATAAAGATTGCCCCATTTGTTTGAAACCTTTTGGGCATATTTCGAAATAGTTGTTTGGCCAGTTTTTTCATTGAGTCAATTTCTTATAGTATCAAAAGATTTAGCCATGGACTCCTACATAGAAGGTCAAATCGCAAAAAAATACTAAAAAGATTGTGTTTATTACGAGAGGGCATAACTTTATGCGTTTCAATATCTCCTAAAGGCTTTCATTGAGTTTACACTCAATATTATTAAAATATTTATTAACCCAACGTTTTCATGAATCAAATTTCATATTATTTTTAAAGCCCAGTTAATCAATTTGTTGTTACAGACTTACCAACCTGAAATTCAAACCACTCTCCAACCAAGGCCAGCACTCTAATTAAAACCATTTTTAACTAATATCACAACCAATTCACTTATAAATCAACTGTCATTTCTTTGCACCAATAAAAACCTCCAACAGAGGGTGATTTAAGTGCAGTCATTTATTGCTCTCATAATCACATTTTTTTAAAACAAAAATGAGAAAACACTACTTCGAGGTTTTTGGATCATTTTTTAAATGACGTATGTATTCATCTACATTATTCACCGCATTTACTATTATCCGGCTGAAGGATAACATTGCTGCATATATAACCGGTATGATACTGTAAAGTAAAACAAAAAAAACAAAAAAATGTAAAGAACTATAAGGCGGTTGTATCCAATATGACTTACAACTGATGAATGGAAGAGGTAGTATACAATGGCACCATCATTGTAATTCCAATTACCCAGAGGAAGCAGGTTAGGTAGGAAAGTTTTGAGGATAGGTCTGCGAGAATGTCTTCAATTCTTTTGGCACAATTAGTGCATGGTTTTTCACTAAAATTCTGGTTCATGTAGATTTCACAGCGTTTCGCATAAAATATAAATGCTACTTGAAGTCTCCCAACTGAGTTAATATCGCCTGGTTAGTATTCAGTTTCGAAGGTAAATTAAAATCATCCTCACTTAACACGACTCCAATTCATATGCAACGCACACACACACACACACACACACACACACACACACACACACACACACACACACACACACACACACACACACACACACACACACACACACACACACACACACACACACACACACACACACACATATATATATATATATATATATATATATATATATATACAATATTTAAGTTATTAACATATTCTTGTTCATTTTAAATTTTAAGCAAACGAAAGTCCTATATAAGAGTTCTTGGAGAAGTATTTAGATATTTATTTATATCAAATGGCAGGCTTTATGACTGTTATCATTTGTCCTTTAGTTGACTTCAGGCTTTACAGAGGGAGAGGAACATCAAAGTGAAAAAAGTCGAGAGGGGGGAGGGAAGAAGAGCGTTTCAAAGATGTAAAAGAGACAGACAAAAAGGTCGAAAAAAGGTGAGGTGAGTACTGTGAAAGTAGTCGACTATGACATACAGTGGGGTCATGAGAGCTTGAATTCAGAAGTCAACTGCCGGTTTATAGACTTTTTTGCCGTATGACTATACGTTGCCCAGGGTGTACCACGTGGATGTAAGTCTATCGCACACGTCAGTTCGTGAAGAGATTACTCATGTTTAAGTTAAAATAAATCTGAGAGATATTATACCAGCATTCTCTACCAGAGGCTCGCTTTTAAAACAGAACTATGACATAAAGCTGTAGTGATTCTCGCCTCGTTTATTCTCTGAAGCCTAGGAATGCAACGATTTCGCACTTTTATACACTTGCCTTTCAATATACCTCATTAGGTAACACTTTGAAGGCTATGACTTCAATTAAAAGTGTCTTTTTTTTTTGGGGGGGGGGGGGGACTATCGGGTAAAGTCATGTGACTCCACATAGTTCTGTGGATTATATCAGTTTTGACTGATCTGTCATTACCTAAAAGTGGAGGAGATAACGACTTAGCAAGCCCAAGCCAGGTACTTGTGCCGTGGTCCTGAAGAATGATCGAATTATTGACAAGATACCACGACAATTTGATTAGCCTTTGCCTATCGATCCAGAACAAAACACTTTAGGAGAGGTGATAGATCCATTTCAGACAAATTGCCAAATCTTGCAGAAAAATATTCTTTCCTTGTAATAGTGCGATTTAACCCACTGAAATTTTACATGAATTGAAGAAAGCTCTTCTGAAAATTTTAAGATACTAATATTTGACTTCAGGGGTGTACAATAGACTTAACTCCTCGTGGTACATCATACGGCTAAAAAGTCCATAAACCGGCAGTTGACTTCTAACTTCAAACTAACTTGACCCCACTGTATATCATATTTGTGGGACACGTTATCGCGTACCTACCTTACTTTTTCTCTACCTTTGTGTTTGATTGTTTCTTTTACATCTGTGAATCACTCTTCCTTCTCCTCTCTCGACATTTTGTGACTTTGTCTTTTCCTTCCCTCTTTGAAGCCTGAAGTCAGCTAAAGGGCTAATGATAGGTATAATAAAGCTTGGCATTTGATTTCAGAAATGTAAATTCTGAAGAGTTGGCTAGAGCAGATAATTTATAATATGGAAATTATTTGCTGGAGAAGTGCATCTTGGAGTAAGAAGAGAGAATTATTGAAACCTCAATAATTAAATATTTCTAAAATAAAATCACTTTCGTTTTCCTTAAATAGCTGTTAATCATTTCGCTGGTTAGAAATGGTAAACCAAGATGCAATATTGTTTACCTATCAAAGTAATTGTAATAAAAATTAAAAATTGTGAAAACATTTAAAATTCACAAAAAAGAAGGGGGGAGGGAGCTTTCTTTTTACTGTGACTCTCAAACTATTTCGAAATTTGAAGAATTTAAGTGGACAAGTAAGGTATTTATTAAGACTTGTTTTAACCTATATTGCGATATTTTACTTTGTTAATTCAAAATTCAACCCTATCTATATCGCTCATACTATGATCATTTCATTTAAAATATTTTTGCTGAATCTTAAATAGCTTATTGTTAAGGCCTTTTCTTCTTTCCATCACCCTGCGTGAAGGAAGCATTATAATATTCATTTTATAGTTCAATATGTATCACCTTTTAAATATTATTTAATAGAAAATGTAAGAAGCGTCTACAATAACTAATTATAGAATTTTTTCAAAGGCCGAATTAGGGTACAATATCCACACCGATGTGAAGCGATAATGTGTAGGCCCCTGGAACCTATCCCAATGAATATTCACTCAAAAACTCGCTATCTCAACGCTTTCTCAGACCTAATAGATTGTTGGGTAGATATGTGTTTCCTATACTCTAAGTGGTTTATTTCAATTTGATGACCTTGAGAGCACAAAATTATCAAGCCTGAACAAAGAAATATCCTTTGAACTCAAACAATCTGCAAAGTTTGACCATGTTACTGAAAACCTAGTGAGCTAATGCAACCGCATTTTTGGTCTGGTGGGAAGCAAGTGTAGATTAATGGAAATCAAAAGACGTTGTACTGTTTGCGCAGACCAATTTGTATAACAATGGTAAGCATTGCGCTGATAGAATTCAACCAGAGTAAACACTAATTTATCCATGCGCTCTACCTCCTCGATATTGTTAAAGTACCTAACTCAATCCATGAGTTACTTAATGATGAAGGATATTGGAAGAGGTTGCTGAGGTTTAGTCAAACATCATCTACAATGAACGTGTTGTTGCTACTTCCCCTGTTATTCGTTCTATTAAGTAAATTCAAATATTTCCTCTTCTTAATCAGACTAAAGATCAGGGATTTCGAGGTTAAATTGACACTGTAAGAAAAACAAAAATTGCCTTTTTCTTAATAGCACACTTAACTTAATTTTTGCAATGATTTATCTTGTGTTTCTTCCGAAAATTAGAATTTATATCAGCCTACTGATTTGTTTTCTATTGGATCAATGTTATTAAACTTTGTGCTGATGTCAAGAGCCCATCATTTTTATTCTTCCTTATCTTATCTTAAAATTCGAAGAAAAATCATTACTTATTCGGTTCGTAAAATAATTCATCGTAGAACATACCGTTTTAAAGTTTTATTGATGCCAATCTGATTTGAAATAATAGCCACTTCCATTTCCCACTTTTAATCCGAAATTAAATGATTAAGACATAACACTGTACACAACTAGAGCATTTGTGTCTTCTATTGTCGAGATTTAATAATTCAAGATGTCTTAACAATGTAGGAATGGTATTAATAATCGAATGGGTAGTTTTATAGACATCAGACACGTATTTTTAATACGAAATGTAATTACTCAGTTATTTGAATGGATTGATTTTATTACACTAAAGTGAAAGCATATGACTTGGCAGGTTTTGCATTTAATAGTAATTTCATAAAAGTCGATATGATTTTGCCAAACCCTCCTATTTATAGTCAGTTTGTTATAAAATGGTAAAGCTATTTGAAATAATTTGACTTAAAATAATATTCCAAACCATGCGGTTATTTTAAAGTTTTTTCAAAGCATAATAATGCAAATGTTCACAAAGGAAGTAGAAGGGAGAAGTCGTTTAGGCTCAACTTTTAGAGCAATGATTATAAGATCAATAAAAAGCTTAATGAACTTTCTGATCAAATAAGATAGTAGTTGTGAATATGGGAATGGATAAATGATGCATTGCCTTACATAGTTTTTTCCAATTATAATATGTCTGTTTATTCGTTATGTAAAAAATTCCCAATTATTGCTAACATCCATATATTATCAAGCTTTGACGCATGACAGTATTTTATGTTACAACGTCTATTAGGGAAAGGAACTTTTTATAAGATATATGTAGAATTTGTAGTAGTTCATTAGGGATTGCATGGTATTATCAGCATTCGATATTAAAATTTCGGATTAATTTTTGCATAATTATCACTCCCTTGTGAAATAATTATTAACAGAAATTATGAAATGTCAAATAAATAAGTCTTCGAATTGAAATATGAGTTTTAATTATCATTATATAAAGTTAATGGTGCCCATATTTAACCAAGCTATGAACATTATTTCCACATTTCGAAAAATTGTTTTATTTTTATAATCAAATTCACTTTGTTTTTGATATTTAATGCAAAATTTTAAACGGCTAAAATAACAACTACCGACAGGGGCGCGTATTATCATAACCAATTCTTAATTTAGTAAAAAATGAATTGTTTTATTCAAAAGTTCTTTAGGTATTTTTTATTTTTAACTTACTATTAAACTATTTGCATTGCAATCATATATTTTAACAGGAAATTATCTACGTAATTGTGAACTCTCTCTAAACTCGGCCTTGAATTGGTAGGGGAATTGAATTACTTCTTTGATACAGAAGATGGATCTTTTAAAATACTCTGTGAGTTATCGTGATTTGTCCTGCGCTTTATCTCAAAATGATGTTGACAGTGTGAATGGCTGGTTATCCGACAATATTATCCAGTTCTTTGGCGAATTACTAGAAAAAAATTTCAAAATGACGAATTCTACATCGAATATCCATTTTCTTCACCCGATTGCCTCCAATTATCTTCGTATTGATTCCAAAGCTGTTCTCGATTACTTTACGTTTGCTGAAAATGATTGGATATTGTGTCCAATTCACGACTCTAATGATTATCATCCACAAGGAAGTCATTGGTCTCTTTTAGTGATATCGGTGGATCTGAAAATATCATTTTATCTTGATTCAAGGCTCCCTACTCGTGAGTGTGAATCTCTACAACTACAATATGCTAAGCGGAACAACGAGATCATTTGCTCTTACTTTAACTGGGAAAATGAATTTCGTATTTTACCTTGCTTCCAACAGATTGACGCATTTTCATGTGGTGTATATGTAATATTCAACATGCTGTGTATTTGTAACTATTTATCCAAAGATGATTTTAGTTGGATCGATAAAGGTATCGGCGATCCTTTGGTCAGCGAACCTCCCGAAAAACTCAGAGGTATTCTCCGAATAGAGGTGGACAAATATCTTAGAGATCGCAACCAAAATTGAATTGTTTTCTATTTTTTATAATTTTGCTTTAATAAACCATCTCTCTGCGCCAGAAAAAATCGCATAGTTTTGTGATGTGTGTGGGTGTGTGTGTGTGCTTTTAAGAGAGATTAATTTTAGAAAAGAAAACCTTGTAGAAATCATGAACTTCATTTCCGATAGCGGGTTACATCCGTCTTTGAAGTGGAGTCAAGATGATAGTAAAGTGTACATTGCTGTCAGACTATCCGATGTTGAGGTAATCAGCAGTATTTGTCAATTTTGAAACGGCTTTATAGAATCCCACTTTACAAATTGGCAACAAATCAATCAGTTTTCGAACCACTGGGGTGGGAGCCAGTGGTCTAGGGGAGTACTCCTTCTCATTGGACCTCTTCAGTTCTGTTGACGGTGAGGTGTGTCTCTACTGTCTTTTTTCTTGCTAAAGTATATATATATATATATATATATAT
>UZAE01014134.1:6314-16473 GCA_900617975.1 Rodentolepis nana | reverse complement strand
CGGCCGATGTCTTTCCGCACAATGAAGGCCTTAATCAGGGGAGAATTCAAGACCTCGAGGTGCAACGAACTTAAAGCTCGAACAAAGGAGAAACAGTGGACAGTGGCACTCTCTGACATAGCCGACTGGCCAAGAAACGAGGCCGTTGTTGAGTTTAGACTACGTACCGGACACGATTGTTTGGCAAAACACCTTCACTGATTGGGAGTATACACTCAACCCACATGCCCCCTATGTAACCTACAGGAGGAAGTGGAGAAGACCCATCTGATTCGGTGTCCAGCTCTAAAGACAACGACGGAAAGCCAGAGATACTGGGAAGCCCGAAGACAGCTAATGAACTGCTATATATGCACCCCCCACCCATGGGGAAAGCTGAAGTCAAAGTTCAAGGGCTAATAATAAATATCATAAAGCCTGCCATTTGAAAAAATATAAATTAGGACAAATTTTTAATAAGTCAAGGATAATTGTTTCCATCCCACATTATACGGCGCTGGTTCCAACCGGTTGACGATTTGGCGTGATAAGATACTCTTCATAAAACTTTTCCTCTCTTCAAAATAAGTGCCCTAAAGACCTCCTCTTTACGATATCCGGAAGATTTGAATATAATTAACTTCCAATAAGTTGGACTTTACACAGAAAGCTAGTTGTGACCTAGGCGTCTACTCTATAGGATCTTCCGGATTCTTTTCCCGTAATCCTCCCCTCCCCTCCTTTAGTTCTTTTACAGCAATTTGAATTCTCTCTGGTAAATTGTATCATATCTCGCCCGATGTAGCCACGATCTCTACTACACCCAGTGAGTGACTTTCGCCAGCGAGTTGAGAATGCCACTATCGTCGGGACTCAGTCGACCACTTCCAATGTTCCTAGACCGTCTCTGTACATAAATATCAATGCATACAACCACCATGGCCCTGATCTTCCATGGTCACATATGCAGCCTTTCCGCTTCGTCTACTTCGATGAAGTTTTTTAAGAGTTGACTCCATAAGGATGACGAAGCAAGTCCACAATTTCACCTCAAATGAGCTTCAATCCCTTATTTGGAGAATTTTGCTTTGCTACTCTGTTGGCTAGAGTAGTTATGAATCGCCATATTGTAAGTAGCAGAACGTTTGATGAACTGTATCGCAGTGACAGGGCGAGTCCAAGTGACCACTCTCACTCCTTTTTACTTGCATGCTATCTATGATTAATACCAATAATACCGCAAAATCTCGTGGCAAACACTGGCTTATCAAAATTGTATTCTTCAATCTATGATCACCTAAAAGGCTAGACAATTGTTAAGTTCACGACTTCAAAAATATAAAACATTTCGTGCTCCTACTGAAATAGTCTAAGTAGTATGACCATTCAAAGTAAAACTTGATGAGATAGAATGGGCAAGACCCGTAATGGGGAGTAATAGAAGAATTGATGCAATGCAAGTGTCTTGTCTGGGCGTGCCTCTACTGTGCTACTGGTTATTGAAAAAATTCCCTTAATGTATGTATACATACAAAAATAAGAAGACACCAAAGCTTTGCCGACAGTATGTAATAATGACGACAAAAGAAAATGAACGAAGGCGCAGTAAAAGGTTAAAAACAAGTTCCCTGATATGATTCAAGAGGAATTACAAAAAAATATTTAGAGCGAAGTATTTAATGCTAATATGATTTAAGTAGTACGTGTTCATTCATGTTGATGGAATGGGGATAATGGGGAGCATCACCCAATCTACTAAGAAGAAGTATTCACCAGTGGAGGGGGCTGTGATTGCCGTTGCTAGTGGGCGGTGTCTTGCGATTTCTCTTTTCCTTGCTTTGCTTTGAAATCGGAGATTGCTGCCTTAACAGCATCTTGTGCCAACACTACAACAAAAAAATTTAAATCAGAAAGCTTTATTATTACCCGATAAACCAACATGTATGCTTCAATAGCATTCCATCCCCAATATGATATCAAACTGTGCAAGCATCAAGCAACTTTACTTAAAAGCACTTCATAAAGTAATCATAAAAAGGCATTGCTTTTTTAAAATATGGTGATGCTAATTTAGTGATTAGATATCATCTAGGCCATTTCCCGACATTCTAGGGAGTAAACTACATTCATGAATTGACACAGTATTTAACTCCAGTGCAACAGACTTCTCCATGTCAATTCCAGCTCATTTACTCCTTCTACTCAGATGCATTTATCCGCTTACCATGGAAAATGTGTCCTTGCATTCTCGTTATTTGACCCATTTCCTTTCTATCTTGTTATCGGTTATAATTAGACAAGTTAATTGGCAACACGTTATAGCAAAATTTGCCGACATAATTTGGTCGACCCTCAATGGCTCCTAGAAATACACCCATACCGAATGAAATTAAGAGAAGAGGAGGGGAGACATAATTCCTATTAGTTACCTTAAATGAAATTATGGGAGTCCATTATAGGAAAATTTAACATCATTTAACGGCTATTAATTAGCAACAAGCGGTGATCTCATGCGCATTTAAAAATCTGCATAAGTCAATGAAACAATAAAGTAAATGTAACGAGAAAAATTCAGACCAATTTTAAATAACTACAAGAGTTTACTTAATAGTTCACCTTCGATTAGAAGTTAGAGACACATAGCAGAAAAGTTCAGATAACTGCAAAGTCGATGTGGGGAGTATAGAAGACAATAGAAAAACGGGCATCCCGTTATTATTTGCAGCCATTGAGGATTGATTAAACGATAAATCAATCGATTAGTGACAATTGATTTGACTGTGACATGACCTACTATATTTAATCGTAAATAGATTATTACGTATTGTACCCTTATAGCAGTCCTGAGTTGATTAACGTTTTGCATGGCTATCTTGACACGCCTAAGTAAACAACAGCTGATAATCGGTCGCACAAACGCGATAATAACTAGAGATAAATAATCACAATAAGCCAATCAAAAGCATACTACTGACTGTTATTTAAGTTGCATTGTGAAGATAGAGCCAGCAATGTCTGAGGATCACGTGATACAATAACCTAGATTGCGGACATAAAAAACTCAAGGGCGTTGTCATATTATCTTAAGGTGAAGAAATTAACATTAACATTTCTGCTCTAATTCTTAATTAAAACGGACGATTGTACTTTACTCAAAGCCAACAGATTCTAATACTAAATTACGAATCATTGTTAGTGCCTGCAAAGCGATTAGAAATGAACTAAAGGAAAAATATGAAAAGGTTAAAACGAAATTAGATATACACAAGGAAATGTGAAAACAATAAAGTGAAGAAAGTGGCCAACAACAGATTAAATATACAAGCAAATCGATAAATCTAACGACTTACTAGAACAATGCAGTTTAACAGGGGGAAGACGAAGCTCTTTAGCAATATCTGTGTTCTTGATATTAGAAGCCTCGTCGAGAGTCTTGCCCTTTATCCACTCCGTAGCTAGAGAACTGGAGGCAATAGCAGAACAGCAACCAAAGGTCTTGAACTTAGCATTGACAATACGGTCTTCGTCATCAACCTTTCATAAAAGTTTACAATAAGTGAGACGAAAAATTTAAGGACAAAAAGAAAATCATAAAGGCAAGATTAAAAGCTTATATAACAATAAACAAAGTTAATCGTACTTCAATCTGCATCTTCATCACATCACCACATGCAGGGGCTCCTACAAGACCAGTTCCGACATTTTTCTTATTCTTATCAAGATTTCCAACATTTCTTGGATTTTCATAATGATCAATAACATTCTCATGATAACGAGCAACGGACAACTTGGTAAGTGAACCAAAGTTGGTCCGGAGCAAAGTCTGCGACAATCTAGGTAAAGCACTCATTTGTGTAGGTCAATGAAATATAGCTCTCAATGGCGCGCCTTATAAAGGTGGCAAACATAAACGCGGTAAATATTAATTAATCAATACCTCTGTTAAAAGTAAATTTGATTAATATAAATTTTTATTTAAGTTCTAATAAAAACTTGATATTCTTACAATTAAGAAAAAACTTCTGAACACAATAATATTAGTTAAAATTATTTTGCCGTAAGTATATGCAGATTAATAGCTGTTATAATTTAACTCTAAATTAGTATTTAGTGACAAATCTAAACACTTACTGTATTACTTTGGTATTCCTCCCATTTTATACAATATATTAAGTGCAGGAACTACTTAGATCAATATTCCCATATTTTGGATTCGATGGAGTTTGTGATAACAGTGCAAATATAGGTATGACTTTGAGTGCTTGGCTCAATCAAATTAAAAGCATAATAGCTTCATATTATATTTAAGGAATATCTATGGCCTTTTATGGATATAAAGCTTACTCTAGTTTAGAATTATATATATCCAATATAAGTCTGTCCGACTACCTTATTCATGCATATTTTGACTTAAAAAATGTACTCATTTCTTAAAGTTAATATCGTTAAATGAAATGAAGATTACGTGAAGTAATTAATTTCAATTAATTCAGTAATTTTTTATAAAAGTCGTCAATTAATTGAGTATGTGGTTCACTAAGGAAATTGAAAAACAAATGATTTCGGAATAGTTTCCTCCAAACTATTTATATTGCTCTTTGCCAAGCTGTATTTCAAAGACTGGTTCGGATTGCGTTTAATTTTACTGCCATATCAATTTAATATACTGCGTGATTATAATCCATGAAAATATGTGATCACTGTCTAAATGACTTTTTACCCTTCCAGCAATCTAAACTCTAAACATAACTCCGTGAAAATAGAGAGAGTTTGACGGACTTTAATTTCCGTGGTATACCCAATAGTTTGTTTATTTGTTAATATTTAAATACGGATAAAAATATATTTTAAGACAAAAATTGGTAGATAATTATATTCCGCTAAGCTAAATAAAATACTCGAGAATATAAGTGAATTACTGTTTAATGTAATAGCATAAGGTACTACATGTGCGCAAATACCTCAACTTGATTTTTCGATATTTCCAGATTTAATTATTTATGCTCCTCACCACCTCATTTTAGTGAATCTAATTTATTTAATAGGTTGACTGAATAAGAATTGTATATAAATTAGAAGTAACGCTATTTCGATCTATATTCTAAACCTATTCCATTCTGCTTGGTAATAAAGAAAGGATTCAATATCTTATTAGATACCTGCAGCTTACAATGTTAGTCGAATTAAATAATTAAACATTTGCAGATAGATTGTCTTTCATTTTCATATTTTAATTAATCAATTTTTATCAATGAAAATTGATTGAAAAACTTCATGATTCACAAATTATTTCTCTAGGTTCTTCAATGAGGAGTATTTTGTAACTCCAAGCTTTATTTGCTGAAGAACATGGCAAAACAGTTTAGACAAATTTTGCTCTCCATAACAAAGATGTCATAGCCACATTCGCGCTTTCTACCATTCTCTCCCTGTCCTCTTTTATTAAGCGTTCTGCATTTTTATTTTTGATTGCTCTTTTGTAAGCTGAATTTAATCTCATATTTTTTGCTTTCAGGAGTGTGCGATAAACTTACCTCCACTTGGTGCACCCTGGGCAAAGCATACCCATTCGGCAAAATAGTCTATAACTAGGCAGTTGACGTCTGACTCTAAGCTACCATGACCCCATCATATGTCATATTCGACCCCTACCACAGTACTCACCTTTCCTTTTCCCAATCTTTGTGTTTGTCTGTCTTTTTTACATCTGTGAGTCGCTCTTCTGTTTTTGCTCTCCTAACTTTTTCTCACTTTGATGTTCCTCCTCCCCTCTGTAGAGCCCGAAGTCAGCTAAAGGGCTAATAATAATCAACAAAACGCCTGCCATTTGATATAAATAAATATATACTTGGTATTCATAGCTACTCTAGTAGTTTTGGGTGGCAATCGCTATTTTTTGCAACTAAAACGCTAATTCTGATTGACATCAAGAGTATTTTTGCTACTTTGTCTTCCCCACAACGTACGTGATCTCTATTCACTAGAAACAATAAGAATGCTAAATATTCCTGACATAAATCCCAGCCAGTCTAGGTTTTAATTACCGGTTACAAAAAAAGCTGTAATAACGGGCTCTCCAACCTATCGATTGGGCAAATCGATTTTCCAAGTAACAAACAGGGCTCCACTATTCAGGGTTATCGTTGGTCCACTGTTTCAGTCTAATGCAAAAATATAACATGAAGGAGTTTAAATGTTGCTAATATGACTACTCACTTTTCACTCAAACCGTATATAACATCATCAACCAAAAATACCCGTTAATTTTGGAGCTTAAAATCACTCAGGTATATTAACTCACAATATTACTTATCTTCCAAGGCATATAAACGATGTTGGCATGGTGACCCACGGAATATCCGAAACTGCTGTGCTTCACAATGAAAATCTTAAAATATTTTGAGCGTTTGGTTTTGTAGTATTTGCCTTTATGTAAGCTGTTTTTGGTTGTTATAATTGAAGAATATTTACCATTGGTTTGTATTCACTCTTCCCCACTAATTCTGGGAATTGGAGAACTATCAGTTCAGAGGCTTAGTTCTTGGGCTTTTATCACTCTACCACAAAGTAGGATATTTTTGTTCTCCTGCTTATCTTTTGAGAACTAAATGTTTTAAAGACTCTGGAGATTAATTTTTTTGTTTTGATAAAGCATTATGGGGATGGAACCCTTTGTTTTAATTAGGAAATGTTAAAAGGAGAATATTTAATTGAGTAATTAATTCACTTGAGATAAATTATTGGTAATCTTTTACGCGAATTAAAATAATGCAAATGGTAGGAGGTCCAAACGAGTACTTCCGCTGCCTTCCAATTCAATTATATCTCCCATGCATTGGACTATCGATATTTTTGGATTCCTACACCGACACCCCGAATTTAAGGCAAGCTATAGAAGAGTCGCCAATGCAATTATTCGTTACCCAGATAATCAATCATTTTTCATCTATTCATATATATATATATATGCCAATTTATTTTGCCAATCAAATCCACCGTTTGAGCAATTAGTCTTCTCTTTCTTCAGTCTGAATGTCATTAATAAAGACCTATTGAGGAGTTATAAAAGAAAAAAAATCAGATTTGGTTGATAAAATTTCAGCGTCTTCATTAATTGGATTAATATAATGATAGTAATATATGTTCTTTTTATATGGTCCTAGGCTCATGGAAGACAACAATGGCTTACTCAGCAATAATCAATAATTCCAAAGTGCAAAGTCACGTTTATATATTTACCTGCTTGGGGTGTGCGATAGACTTAGCTCCACGTGGTGCACCCTAGGCAACGTATACTCATACGACAAAAAAGTCTATTAACCGGCAGTTGACTTCTCACTTCAAACTACTATGGCCCGACTGCTTGTCATATTCGACTCCTTTAACAGTACTCGTCTTACAGTTTTCTCCACTTCTGTGCTTGTCTGCCTCTTTTGCATCTGTGAATCGCTCTTCTGTTCCCAACCCTTCTGCCTCTTTTGCTTACCTTTTCCTCTACCTTTGTGTCTATCTGCCTCTTTTAATCTGTGAATCGCTCTTCTGTTCTCCACCCCTCGACTTTCTTCTATGAATCGCTCTTCTGTTCCCCACCCCTCGACTTTCTGCTATTTATCGCTCTTCTGTTCCCCACCCCTCGACTTTCTGCTACTTCCTTCTGTTCCCCACCCTTCGACTTTCTGCTACTTTGATGAGCTTCTCTTCCCCACCCCTCGACTTTCTGCTACTCTGATTAATCTTCCCTCTGTGAAGCCTGAAGTCAGCTAAATGGCTAATGATAACTATCAAAACGCCTCCTGATAACTATCAAAACGCCTGTCATTTCTGCTTCTTTGATGAATCTTCCCTCTGTGAAGCCTGAAGTCAGCTAAATGGCTAATGATAGCTATCAAAACGCCTGCCAATTGAAATAAATATTTACCTGCTTTGTTTAACTGTGTCTTAGACGACTTTGGACCAGGGCTTAACAGTGAATGAATGAGTGCGAATCTGTGTTCATTAAATCTGCCAAGACAGACATTTTTCTACAGTCAAAGGTATTTAAAAAGAAGCCGAAATGAGCTCCCTCACGAAATTCAAACCAAATTGGTCACAAAGGGTGAAGAACCCTTTCATGTGGAGTGTACAACAATGCTCGTTTGTGCGGTAACCACGATAATCTCACATTTATTTATTTATTTGTGTCAAATGGCAGGCTTTATGATAATTACCATTAGATCTTTAGTTGACTACGGGCTTCACCGAGGGGAGGAGGAACATCAAAGTGGGGAAAAGTCGAGAAAGGCGGATGTAAAAGAGACGGACACAGAGGTGGGGAAATGGTGGAAGTGGTCGAATCTATTTATTTTTTTCCCTTTAGTTGACTTCGGGCTCCACAGAAGGGAGGAACATTAGAGTGAGAAGAATTCGACAGGGGAAAAGAAGAGCGATTCACAGTTGTAAAAGACAGACGGACACAAAGGCAGAGAAAAGGCTAGATTAGTATTGTGAAGGGGTCGAATATGGCATACAGTGGGGTCATGGTAGTTTGAAGTCAGAGGTCAACTGCCAGTTAATAGACTTTTCTGCCGTATGAGGTGCCAGGGTGCACCTCCAGTCTCACATAAGCACTTCGAAAACGCTCCACTCAGCTGTTACAAATGCTTGAAATTTATTATGATTTTTTTCCCAAATGCGTGGGTCCACCTTTCCAACAAATGGAGACAGGGCTTAATTGTTCACTCATGAATCTACTTTCTCACAAACTTAAATGATTGCAATATCTACGATCCATGGATTATGGGGTCACCCCTTCATTGAAGGAGAGTTGGAAGAGGGGCAAGGGTTCGAATGTACCTATAAGATTCAATTAATCCAAGAGCCAAGTTTTTGAAATTTCTTGTTGAGGGGGGGGGAGGGGAGGGGAGGGAGTAGTTGCCATTGGCAAAAATGGAGGAGACAGGCGGACATGAGAGGGAAGCATAGGAGCCGCAAACGATGTCGTATGTCCGGCTCCCCTCATACGTTTGGTCAATTATGGAGGGGGGGGGGGGATATTATAGTTTCTTAGACATGGGGATAGCATAAACAAATGAAAAGTTTTCGAATATTACAAGAAGAACTTAATTAACTTATCCAGTTAATTAAAATAAACCACTTGAGGACACGATGGGTCTCTGCGGGGTCATTGCAGAATATATTTATTTATATCAAATGGCAGGCGTTTTGATAGTTATTATTAACCATTTAGTTGACTTCAGGCTTCACAGAGAGGAGGAGGAGGAACATCAAAGTGACAAAAAGTCGAGGGGTGGGAAACAGAAGAGTATTTCACAGATGCGAAAGACGCAGACAGGCGCAAAGGTGAAAAAAAGGTAAAATGAGTACTGTGAAAGTGGTGAAATAGGAATCATAGTGGGGTGATGGTAGTTTAAGGTCAGAAGTCAACTGCTAATTAATAGACTTTTTTGCGTATGAGTATACGTTGCCCAGGGTGCACCACGTGGAGGTAAGTCTATCGCAGGATTATAAACACCACAAGCACCACTGTGAGCATGGCAACAGTCTTGAGGTTGTAACAGGGTCATACACTTCAGGCGCCACTATAAGGTCGGGGTAATTACGTCTTAGTGAGTAACAGTAAAGTCTTGGAAGCGCAGAGGAATCTGCACTTCAGAGATTTAATAGTCGACGGAATAAATTACAGACAGTTTTTTAAACCATTTTAACTATGAAAACAACAAAATGAGTTAATTTTAATTTGCTTTAGGGGTTCAAGGTTAAATTTTAGACCCCAATGGCTTTAAAATGAGTTCGTAATCATGATATTTGGAACTTATTGATTTATTGATTGATCAGTGTGGTTGGTCGTGTCAGCTCACTTCGTTGGTATTTTCTGACAGGTAAATATATATTCCGTAAATAATTAAAAAATCAAAACGTAATTCGTTAAAAGTTCACTAGAGCTGATACCTATTGCCATTTTAAAGATTCTCAACTAAATTTCTAATAAATCAATCATAAATTTATATTTAAATTATTACTGATAATAAGAAAAGTTATTGGGCGTAAAATTAATGAGAACTCAGTGAGTTGTCCCCAATTTGGGTTCGGTAGATAACTGGATTTTGGATACAAGCCCCAGTGATAAACTCTACCTAGAGAGATAATTGGCTTTTCCAACTTTAAAAAGGCGGGGGTGGGG
>UZAE01014133.1:3069-16476 GCA_900617975.1 Rodentolepis nana | reverse complement strand
GCTAAGCTATAGCCCAGCTATAAAGGAAACAGACGTGCAGTACGAAGCACGTTTATTCAGTGAGTATATTGCACGGCAAAGTGTGTACACGCAGGGAGTTAATCATGATCAGGATGGCGGATCAGGTTAAACAAACAGATAGCTATTCACCTCAGATCAGGATGGGGGATTAGGTTAAACAGAGGTTGATGATTGATCACAGGATGGGGGATTAGGTTAAACAGAGGTTGATGATTGGTCCCTGTTTGTACGGCGGCTGCTGTACGGCGCACCTCCCAATCCTGGTGAGCAGACATGCAAGCATACGATGACGCACAGAGCGATAACGCGTCCCATAGATTCGTGGTAAAGTGCTGCAATTCTGTATCCCTAAAATCGTCGAGACTAATTGGTAATCTAATAAATCCAT
The DNA here is from genome assembly GCA_900617975.1 of Rodentolepis nana. Classification (NCBI taxonomy): domain Eukaryota; kingdom Metazoa; phylum Platyhelminthes; class Cestoda; order Cyclophyllidea; family Hymenolepididae; genus Rodentolepis; species Rodentolepis nana. Next base: position 16,067 of record UZAE01014133.1, on the reverse strand, counting down.
TAAACTAAAATAGAGACGGAATTATACCTCAACAAGACATTAAAAATGTGTCATGCGAAATTTAAAGTGTCGATTTATATAAATGCGGGATATGTTATTATGAAAACTGTAAGATTAAACAGAACGTGTGTTAGCATATATTAGTTTTTACGTCAAAATGACAATGGCAAATCGGCTGGGTATAGTTGTGGTGATCTTTTTTGTGGTTATTCATTTTCACTTAAACATGCTTTCTGGTTTAACCAGTGTAGGTTTATTTCGGTTAAAGGTCTCAATCTCTCTGATGAACCATTTGATTCTTATTAGCATGATCAAACGATCGTGTTTGGCCATTCCTCTCAATGGGTCCGCTCAAATTAGCCTCGAAACCCCAGTATGTAATTCGGAGTTTACATCACTTAAGTCATTTTCAAACTTTGACGATTTATGCGTGCTCTACTCTGGCGCAGATCATAAATGAAGACTTCTAGTATCGTTTGGATTTCTCTAGCAAAATGATTTCAAATGCCCTAAGAGATGACAGCTCGATTTTCTTCAATACGTAGCAATTCGATCGGACGGAATTGAGGACCTTAGATGGTCACATCGATTGCCCATTACACATCTACTAACAAGTTCAACTTGCTATCTCTCTCAGTGCCAAAGCACCGATGAGCACAATCGTGTTGTTTCAACATCATCAGCATGCAACCTTTGGTTTTGTTAATGATCATATGTGTTGACTGAGGTGCAAATTTTCTGACTTTAAAGCAAATTTGGTAACTGTCCTTTCACGCGAAAAATTCAGACAATAATTTTCTACAAACATTGCCTTTTCACTTTTATTTTAATATTTATTCAATTCTGAAAGTGGCATTAGAAACACCTCTCTCTCTCTCGTCTCTGGCAACCGGGATAAAAGCCAGAGCCCATAAAGAAAAAAATGTGCCTCCCAGTCAAAACAACTAAATTTACAGAGATAAAAAAAATCCCAATTTATTTGTTTGCCTAAATGTAGTTGTGTGTTTGTGTGTGTAATTAGAACGGAAATAATCTGCCATTTACAACAGCCAAAAACCAGTTCCAATTCAATGATTTTGCCATTTTGATTTCACTTATTTTGGCAATTGGTGTACTGTTATATTCGGCGTCTAAAAAAGCGAAAAAATAAAGAATTTTCTTATAATTAATAGAAATTTTCGGTGGAAGCTTTATGGTCAAATAACAAGTTACTATTTTGGGTATTTTTATTTTCACTGAGTTTATTGAAATTACGTAAAGAACTATGACTTAAAATATTATTTAAAAAAACACAAATGGTAATTTTTCCCATTTAATGTACAAGAAGTTTTGGTATTTAATTTGATTACTTATCATCTTTTGAATTTTTTTCCTTAGATATTACAAATCACGTCTTAGGAAGAATATTTACGGGCAAACAGGTAAGCCTGTTAACGCACTGCCAAAATGTTTTTGTACGTTGCCAATAAATAACTTAACTATAAATGAAATATATATATATATATAAGCTGCGATAAACAAGCGCAAGATTTATTTATTTATATTAAGTGGCAGGCGTTTTGATTGTTATCATTTTCCCTTTAGTTGACTTCAGGCTTCACAGAGGGGAAGGAACATCAAAGTGACAAAAAGTAGAGAGGGGGGAACAGAAGAGTGTTTCAAATATGCAAAAGAGACAGACACAAATGTGTAAAAATGTTGAGGTGAGTACTGTTAAAGTAGTCAAATATGACGTACAGTGGGGTGATGGTAGTTTGAAGTGAGAAGTCAACTGTAGGTGAGGTGAGTACTGTGGAAGTAGTCGAATATGACACAGTAAGGTAAGATGATTACTGTGAAAGGGGTCGAATATGACATAAGTGAGGTGATGGTAGTTTGAAGTGAGAAGTCAACTGCCTTAGTCGAATATGACATACAGTGGGGTCAGAGTCAACTGAAGGTAGAAAAAAGGCGAGGTGAGTACTGTGGAAGTGGTGAAATATGACATACAGTGGGGTGATGGTAGTTTGAAGTCAGAGGTATATGACATACAGTGGGGTGATGGTAGTTTGAAGTGAGAAATAGGTAGAAAAAAGGTGAGGTTAGTACTGTGGAAGAAGTCGACAGTAGAGCAAAGGTGAGGTGAGTACTGTGGAAGGGGTCGAATTTGACATACAGTGGGGTGATGGTAGTTTGAAGTGAGAAGTCGAAGAGAAAAGGTAAGATGAGTACTGTTGAAGTGGTCGAATTTAAGAAAAAAGGTGAGGTGAGTACTGTGAAATGGTCGAATATGGACAAAGGTGAGGTGAGTACTGTAAAAATAGTCGAATATGATATAGAGTGGGGTGATGGTAGTTTGAAGTCAGAAGTCAACTGCCGATCAATAGACTTTTTGCAAGTCAGAAGTCAACTGCCGATCAATAGACTTTTTTGTCTTTGAAGTCAGAAGTCAACTACCGTACAGTGGGGTCATGGTAGTTTGAAGTGAGAAGTCAACTGTAGGTGAGGTGAGTACTGTGGAAGTAGTCGAATATGACACAGTAAGGTAAGATGATTACTGTGAAAGGGGTCGAATATGACATAAGTGAGGTGATGGTAGTTTGAAGTGAGAAGTCAACTGCCTTAGTCGAATATGACATACAGTGGGGTCAGAAGTCACTGCCATACAATGGGGTGATGGTAGTTTGAAGTCAGAAGTCAATAGCCATATTAATAGACTTTTTGCCGTATGAGTATACGTTGCCCAGGGCGTAGGTAATAGACTTTTTTGCCATATGAGTATACGTTGCCCAGGGCGCACAAATAGATTTTGCCGTATGAGTATACGTTACCCAGGGGGTCATGGTAGTTTGAAGTCAGAAGTCAACTGCCGGTTTGTGTGAGTACTGTGAAAATGATCGAATATGACATGGAGTCAGCGAGTACTGTGGAAGTAGTCGAATATGACATACAGTGGGGCGAGTGCTGTTGAAGGGGTTGAATATGACAAGCAGTCGGGCTGATTGGTAGTTTGAAGTGAGAAGTCAACTGCCGGTTGATAGACGTAGTTTGAAGTCAGAAGTCAACTGCCGGTTGATAGACTTGTTAGTTTGAAGTGAGAAGTCAACTGCCAGTTAATAGACTTGTACCGTTAAAGTAAGATGAGTACTTTGAAAGGGGTCGAATATGACATACAGTGTGGGTGATGGATACTGTAAAAGTGGTAGAATACGGCATTCAGTGGGGTTAGTACTGTGGTAGGGGTCGAATATGACATACAGTGGGGTGGTGGCGTACTGTGGAAGGGGTCGAATATGACATACAGTGGGGTGAGCTACTGTGGAAATAGTCAGAAGTCAACTGCCGATTAATAGACTTTTTGATTTTCAGTCAGAAGTCAACTGCCGGTTTATAGACTTTTTTGCCGTTTGAGTAGTCAGAAGTCAACTGCCGGTTAATAGACTTTTTTGTGAAGTGAGAAGTCAACTGCCAGTTAATAGACCTTTTTGCGTTGAAGTCAGAAGTCAACTGCCGGTTAATAGAATTTTTTTGCCGATAGTGAGAAGTCAACTGCCGGTTTATAGACTTTTTTGCCGCACAGTGGAAGTGGTCGAATATGCCATACAGTGAGGTCACGGTAGCTTGAAGTCAGAAGTCAACTGCCGATTAATAGACTTTTTTGCCACATGCAGTCAGAAGTCAACTGCCGGTTTATAGACTTTTTTGCCGTTTGAGTAGTCAGAAGTCAACTGCCGGTTAATAGACTTTTTTGTGAAGTGAGAAGTCAACTGCCAGTTAATAGACCTTTTTGCGTTGAAGTCAGAAGTCAACTGCCGGTTAATAGAATTTTTTTGCCGATAGTTTGAAGTCAACTGCCGGTTTATAGACTTCGAATATGACATAGAGAAGTCAACTGCCAGTTAATAGATCATGGTAATTGAAGTCAGAAGTCAACTGCCGATTAATAGACTTGGGGTCATGATAGTTTGAACTCAGAAGTCAACTGCCAGTTAATAGACTTACTCATGGTAGTTTGAAGTCAACTGCCAGGTAATAGACTTTAGTTTGAAGTGAGAAGTCAACTGCCGATTGATAGACTTTTATTTGAAGTCAGAAGTCAACTGCCAGTTAATAGACCTTTTCAGTCAGAAGTCAACTGCCGGTTTATAGACTTTTTTGCCGTTTGAGTAGTCAGAAGTCAACTGCCGGTTAATAGACTTTTTTGTGAAGTGAGAAGTCAACTGCCAGTTAATAGACCTTTTTGCGTTGAAGTCAGAAGTCAACTGCCGGTTAATAGAATTTTTTTGCCGATAGTGAGAAGTCAACTGCCGGTTTATAGACTTTTTTGCCGCTTTGAAGTCAGAAGTCAACTGCCGAATAATAGACTTTTTTAAGAAGTCAACTGCCAGTTAATAGACTTTTTTTGCCGTATGGCCGTATGATTATACGTTGCCCAGGGTGCACCACGTGGAGGTAAGTCTATTGAAAAACGAATGCCGAGTGATAGAATTTTTGCCGTAAGAAAGTACGTTGCCCAGGGTGCACCACGTGGAGGTAAGTCTATCGTAGTTAACTGCCAGTTAATAGACTTTTTGCCGTATGAATATAACGAAAGCCGAGTGATAGACTTTTTTGCCGTAAGAAAATACGCTGCCCAGGGTGCACCACGTGGAGGTAAGTCTATCGCACACAAACTTCCGGTTAATAGACTTTTTACCGTATGAGTATACGTTTCCCAGGGTGCACCACGTGGAGGTAAGTCTATCGCACACCCACCAGGGTGCACCACGTGGAGGTAAGTCTATCGCACACCCCTTGTCAGGGTGCACCACGTGGAGGTAAGTCTATCGCACACCCCAGTTCTGCCTAATAATGTTGAGGCTAAACCCCTGAACTGCAATATAAAATTAATAAACTCATTCCTTCTCATTTAATTCAACGTCCCGTATCAGGAATCCACAGCTTCGCTTCATGGTATTGATGTACCTTTCACCAGACGTCTTATGATCGGCAAATAAAAAACACTTAAAAACTTAATACAATCAGTCGAATTGGTAAGATTGAATTAAATTAGATCTACCTGGGGTATATGGGAAAACTTTGGTTGAATACGTCCACCTCTGCACAAGCAATTTACCCATCTGGAATCGGATTTTACATCCATATGAAATACAACAAAAAACAATCGAATTTTTAAAACAAACAGATGTCTTATTAAAAATTGTCAAGACTGTAATCCCTTATTTATTATTTCCAAACTTTATCGGTGTTGGCAAATTTATATCCGAATCAAAGTATATTGTTTAAAGATCAGAATATCGAACCAATGTTTAACACTGTTATCGATTTTAGCTAACACCATAAATCCCACTGCCACAGAATACAGAAACACCCTCTTTCAAGTTACCCCAACCCGATATCACCAGCTTCCATTGATTGATCCCAATTGCATTGAGATTGTAAAGCCGCTAGGAAAGAGTGAGTTCCATTTGAAGTCATCATACTATCTTAATTACAAAACAAACACATTAGTTAATTACTTGTTTAACTACAATATTCCTTGAACTATTCCCTCTCCTTTCAACACATTAAAACAAAATATTTGCATAGGTCGTCATGGAGAAACTTACCTTGGAAGCATGAGAGCATCGCCTTCGGGAGGGAAGAATTCGCTGCCACCCAGAAAGATTTTTCTTCGACCAGCTCTCCCGAAAACTGCAATTGAAGCAGCCAAGATTGCTTCGTGCGTTCGACATCCAAATATCGTCTTTTGTCACGGAATTCTGAAAGCCCTCCAACCCAACTTCCTGGTCTATAACTTCATGGCCTGTGGGAGATTGGATATGTTTCTTGTCTCCGTAAGATTTTTTATTACTTATTTATATTTTGTCATTAAATTCCATACATATGCGATACTTTCAATTGTTGGAAAGGATTCACTTAAAGTCATAGCGGTGTATATAACGCATATATAGATAATTATCCGTTTCATATTTTGCATATTTTTTAAATAAATATGCATGTATGCCCTTTTTAAGTTTTGTTTATTCATGTTTTTTATTCCAAAATCACTTTTAAATTAATAAGCCCATTTAATAAATCAAAGTTAAGGCTACTCCAAATTTGATGGGTAAGTTGTTATAAGAACCCCACTTCTGAGTTAAGTTATCGAAAAGATAGGTAGAGGAATGGGATATATGGAACAAATTTTTCTGTTCGCCTAATGACCTTATAGAATCTCATGGTCCACGCGGATCAGAGAACCCAGGGGAGTACCCGATGTGGAATGAAATATTCCACAAAAAAAATTTAAAATTTTTTTTTGGCGGGACCTACCATTTAAAATAATTTTCCGATCAATTATCTCTCTAAACAGTGTAGACGTGAAAGGGTGAAATTTGGTGAGTTAATGTCTGCCTTTATACTCCACAAAGCTACCTTCTCACCAATTGAGATCTGTAGGAAAATTTCATCAAGCACTTCTAATAGCAAACATAATTGTTAAAATACCGAAATGTGAAGGTATATCTTATTTCAAAATTACTAATACTGAACAAAAAATGTGATTAACTTTGTACTAATCGGTGGTAGCACGTTCCTCTTCGATAAATCAATCAATTCCGAGCTTCTTATCAAGTGAGTAGCAAATTTGATAATAAATATTGGCAAAATCTCACTTGCAGCTATTGGCTATATCCGCCACCAAACTGCTCACTTATACTTTTAGAGAAACCTTCATTTATGAACAACTGGATGTTGTATTGAGAGGTTTGACGTTTTTCTGTGACAAATATCGTCATTCCGTACGATTTCAACTCACCACCCAGCCCGAATGTTCACGTAAACCCCGTCCAGGTCATTTGCTACTTCACAGACTCCGTGGAAGCAATAGGAATTGCGCTATTCCAGCTAATTTCCTCAGGAAGCTATCTATCTTCTGCCAGTTCCTTTTGCCAATAACATGGCAGCATTGACGAATAGGTCATCCATCTCACTTCACGAAAATTAGAGTCATCTTTCCTAATCGCGATCTTCCGGAGGGGGGATGGGTGGAGGGGGAATGGGTGGAGGGTTGAAACCTTTCATCACTGCCTTGAGGCTACACCGTCTGAGCTGCATATTAATGAAAATAACACCAGAATTTAGCAGCAGAATATGGAAATTGACCTCATATCATATCGAAACTATAAATAACGAGAAAACTAGAAAATTAGTTCCGGAAATACATCGACTTGGAGTATAATGATAAAACACCTGTATTGATAAAGGTCGCTGATAAAGGTTGGTAGAAATACTATTCTAGGGTTGGAAAATTCAAGTCAAGAAGTGACACAGCGCTAAATTTCCCGGAGAGGAAGTGGCTACGAAAAAAGAGTGATTAACTGACCAATCGCATGTATCATTTGCCGCCTGCAGAGAGATAGAGAGAGGGTAAAAGGCGAAAGAATGTGTAGTCGTTTATTTTTAATGCGAGAATTATAAAATGTCCAGAATTGTGGATTTACAACTGCTGACAACCCCTCGGCTCCTAGATGTCCTAAAATTCGCATAATGACCCCCCACCCCCTCCAAATGATGTATTTCTATGGGGGGGGGGGAGTTCAGATGATGACCAAAGGAGGATCTTACGCCTCTTCGACATAATATTCCAATTTATATTAAGTGAAAGTCTATGCAATTTGCAGGGGTTTGAAAGACAAATTTCTGGGTTCTACAGATTGAGACTGGTCATGGAATCAAGCAGACGACTTCTGCTCTATTGCCACTTCGATTGGATGTGCCGCAAAGCTTCAACGGAAATGGCGCATGAAGAACTGCCCAGAAGTATGTAGATTCAGATTAAGAACAGTCATATCTCCAGGTAGATTAATGCATAGTCTTACGAATGAATTCCTATGCAGCGAAGTGTGCAATAGACTCACCTCCACGTGGTGTATCCTGGGCAACGTATTCTCATACGGCAAAAAAGTCCATTAACCAGTAGTTGGCTTCTGACTTCAAACTACTATCGCCCCACTCTATGTGGTGATATTCGGCCACTTTCACAGTACTTATCTTACCTTTTCTCTGCCTTTGTGCTTGCCTGTCTCTTTTACATCTGTGATTTGCTCTTCTGTTCCCTTTGTTTCTGTTACTTTGATGAATCTTCTCTTTGTGAGGCCCGAAGTCAGCTAAATGGTTAATGAAAGCTATCAAAACGCCTGCCTTTTGAAATAAATAAATTCCTAGGCATCTATTAGCCTACCCGACTTGATATGACGAAGACCAAGAGGCGTCTACTGGTATCAACACTGTTTGAAGCACTCGTCGAGTTTTCTTCTCTTCGCGGTTTTTTACTGTTGTCCATCGTGGGTGAATCATGATAAATTAAGGTCTCTTCAGAACGTGCCTTGCCAGTTGAAGATGAAAAAGATCGTCCAAGAAACTTTTCTGCCCAATGACCGAAGCACAGACTTGGTTTCTGAACAAACCTGCATAAAGAGGCAACATGATCTCTACGCTTTCATTGACTTCCATAGTTGTGGAAATTCAAAGTTTTTGAAATCGATAGCTGGCTTGGCAAACGCAATTTAGATATGAAACAAGTATTCAGTTAGAAAGATTGTGCTGTTTCGATGTAGTTTGGCAATGGGTAATCTATCTCCCACTTTCAAGAGTACCCACCACAATAGAAGGTTTGAGAATCATGGGAACAGTTTGCGTTGGCACTCTGTGTCGCCGGTAATTTTTCAAACTCGTGGAAGATGAGAATAGGCGAAACAGACCAACTAAAATACGCAGATATTCCACAGACTGAGAGAATTTCATGCACAATAGGTGGTTACTAAAATAGCGCTCTGAAAGAGGGTGGTTCCGAAATAGCTTCCTAGCATTGACAAGGAACAACTAAAGCCTGATGAAAATTAAACTTCCCACAACCTGAGAATTTTGGAGACCAAATGCAGAGTAGCTTTTATTTGCCGCTTACAGCCAAGATCAAGATATGAATATATTAGCGATTTAGAAAAAAATCATATTACTCATTTCCTAAAAGTTCAATTGCTTTGATACTCTTTGTAGGAAATAAGACGCGCGGAGGAGTTGGATTCAAAGCGAAAAGAAGCCACTCTACCTCGTTCACCATTACTTTCCAACAGAACTATTTTTCATATGCTTCATCAAATTGCATCGGCGTTTACTTTCCTCATTTCAATGCCACTTGATAACATTGTAAGTTTGGGGTGGATTCTTTGTCGCACTCCTCCTCCCCCAAAACCCCCCCCCTCACCCTCACCCCCACGTCACCCCACCCCATTTCGTCAGGTGGATAATGCATTTTAGTTTTGCTTCAGATTCTAGATTCATCTGCAGTTATGGTTGCCGATGACCACTCCTGTAAGATTCAGCTCAAAATTCGCCCTTTCGAGCCCTCAAGAAAGGACACATCAAGCACAATCAAAGAATTCAGTCTAAAGCAAGGTCTTGCTGATTTCATTGGTCCACACCCTTCATCGAGAATTTTTGTTGTTCAAGAAGGTCAAAACATACTCCTTCCAAGTATATTAGTGAGTCGATTTTCAGGTAAAGTATATTGTTTCATTTTGGCTTCAGATGAAAGCGTCTAGTTTAATTTTAGAAGAATTCTGCAGGCGTGCATTCACCTACAACTCTCTTCCAATCAGTTATGCTACATCTCAAGCTGACGTTAAATCAGGACAGCCTTCCTGGTAATAACACTCACGTGAAGAAATTTGGATGTATTCAGATTGAACTACTTCTAGCAGCCATATTTCGACAAATATGTGTTCTTCGAAATTTAAATTCCACGGGAATGACTATATCAAATGCCTTGGAGAAATATGGATGTCTTTCAAAAAAAGTGGCCTGGAGAGAGGAGTCTCCACTGCTGAATGATGTAATCGCGCTGATTACTGGATGGTTCGGAAATGAATTCCTGGGATGTGTCATAAGCAGCTGTCTAGACCATGATACCTCTAGACAACCGAGTATCGTGGAAGTGGAGAATCACCTGAAGAAGTTCCTTACTGATAAGGAGACTCAAAAGCCACAGAAGGAGAAAATTGCGGCAGTAATCCATAGTGAAGAGACACTCCCTTTGTAAGTTGAAATGATACATTAGGACTTTGGTTCAAGCACCACATGCCTAGTACTGATTTAAGGACTGTTGTGGTGGAAGTTGGGGGGGGGGGGGGGTTACTAGGGAACATGGAACAGGGTTAAAACCCATTTAACACGAGAGGTATGAGAACGATATGATTTGCGACAAGTATTTCGACACGCATGCATTCATGGTCAATGTTTTAATAAAACAGCCTAACCAAGGAGGAAACATTTCCAATTCTGGAGGTTGGTATTTTTTAACATACTTACCCCCTCCAATCAGACTTATAATACCCAATTAAGCTAAGTTGAATTTGACGTTCGTTAGTAAGTAAAAATTCAAGTAACATATTGACATGAAACACCCACTAATGGCCTTTAGTATTAATTGATAACTGATACCAAACGAAAGAATCGTTATGAGGGACATCATCTTCAAAGATATTCCTGCATTCCCTGCCTAGATTTCTTGAGAAAGTTGGCTGACCTGTGTGAAAAGTCGTCGAAATTCAGCTGTCAACATTAAGCCCACCGAAAATCTGGGATTTCGGTTGTCATAAATATGGAAACGCATTTCGTTTACCACAATGAAAGATGAACGTTTAAAAAAACAAACTGCAGTAAATCATTAACAAACTCGTTGTATATGGTAATTCATATCAGTATAAGCTATTAAAACTTAAAATTTAGTTAAGAAATCAATTTTTTGATTTTCTGAAATGAAGTCAAATGGTTGACTTGTACTGGTCGCAGCAAGTACTTAAAGAGACAAATCACAATATTGAATAAGTGAGCATGGCAAAATTTCGAAGATAAACTTTAGCTGATTGCTGCGCTATTAAAGCCTTGACTAACTCAGAAATCTCTGTGGCAGATTCTCCTACATCTACCTAGACTCCCAGAACTAGCTAAGCTACGGCCCAGCTATAGAGGAAACACGTTTAATGTGATAAAAGTGTCCACAATATAAGGTTAGTCATAATTAGCATGGCGGATTTGGTTAAACAAACGAAGGCTTCTGATTGGCTATTGGTTGAGCGCGCATGCGATCATGTGTTAGGTGATGACGTGTCCCAAAAGTTTGTCTACAGAATGGAGCCCAAAGTAGGAAACGCATTTCTCGTTCCCATTAGTGGATAGTGAATAAAATAATCAGTGATATTTAACGGAACACATACGTTAAAAGGACTGAATTCTTGACTTATTAAGATAATTTAGTAAAGTTCAAATATTTATCGGCAATTGAGCGATTTATGAAAATTGCTCCCATAAATTTCGACGTTTGCAAAGAGCAATTAAACTTTCTTTTGCTCTTCTTTCCCCATTAGGCCCGCAGTGGCCCCATTGGCAGAAATCTCAGTCCAAAACGCCCCGGCAAAATGGAACAATTTGCAGCTGACTTCACCTTGCACGGAATTGAACCCCTTTTATTCTCCAGATACTGTATAGAATTGCAGCTGTTTCTCTCACCTTGTACATAAGTAGCTTTCCAAAGTTGATTCTCTTTTCCTCAGTTTTTCATACGTTGAATTTTACAAAATTCGTATATTTTCTTCTAAGTCTATTTTTTATTTCTATAGAAAAATTAAACATCTAATTTGTGAAATTTTAAATTGCATTAGTCATCGCATTGAACTGCATAGTTACTTTGTATAACTGCTACGTATCAGTCAAAAGTTTTAGTTCATGTGGCTAGAGCAACTGAGATTTGTCAGAGAAGAATTCTTTATTAATAATTAGAAACTGAAATTTCTACCCAAAAGGTTATTCATCAACTGTAAAAGTCTCCTCCAGAAAGTAAATTGATGTAATAAAAATTTACTGAGTGGTTGATGGTCAACAATTCGAATAATTAATATATTCGTGGAAATTTTAACTAAACTTGATTTAAAACTTTCAATTTAACCAGATGGCGAAAAATTGGGTTGGTGAACGTGGATATGCATATGTATGGCTACAGAATGCATTGTAGTTGGATATTGATCAAGAGTCCAATCTCATTGGAAATTGACGAGATATATTCTCATTGTTTGGACTCTCCTCATAATCATTCCGTCTCATAGCAAAGTTCGGACACCACGAACAGACAAAAAAAATTATTTCTATTAAAATTAACAAAACAAAGCATATTAATGATTTATGAGGCTAATTTAATTCTAAATGCCCAGAAAATATGTATTTTTATAACATTTAGAATATTGTAAGACTTGCTACAATGAAGTACTTATTGTTTGGATGGCATTGACCAAACAACGCATAATGAGTATATAATGATAGAAAGGGAAAAAGCATTGAAGAACACAAAATGTAAGGCACTATATTATTTGAAGTTTAGATGCATTCAAATGACACCTTAATAATGGTATTCAATTCAAAACGTCTTTAACAAAATATTTATTCGATAAGGAAAAAACTAAAATTATTATGTATTATAAATAAGACAATTGACGGGTTTACATTTTCACGGTAATATGCCAAAATATATGTCCAATATTGTTGATAAGACGTATTATTAAGCCTAAATGGAGAGATCAATAAATAACTGAACACGTCTTCATTTAATTTAGTATAATTTTAGAAAATATGCATAATCCCAAATATATATATTAATATACGTACATTTACAATTAAAAATCGTACAATCAAATAGAAGTATATTATATTTTAAGATACGTTTCTAAACAATTTTTTATTTTACAATGCTTATACGCTTAGCTCCTCTCAGTCAAGGTCGTTGCTGTTATCAATAAGTCATTGTGGGCTTTTAACATGGATCCTCATAGGTTTCTCGTGTGATTAATTGTCAAGAAACTCAATGGTTCCCTGTAATTCCGTTGTGCAGATATTGAATATGAAGCTAAATAAATAAGATGTTCAAAAGATAAAACCGAGGGCCAAGATGCATAAAGAGTACAAACTTGGGGGGTGGGGGGGGTGGG
>UZAE01014132.1:2646-16481 GCA_900617975.1 Rodentolepis nana | reverse complement strand
CCCCAACTCTCGATTTCTTTTCACTTTGTTGTTCCTTCCCCTCTGTGAAGCCTGAAGTCAACTAAAGGGCAAATGATAACCATCAAAGTGTCTGCCATTTGATATAAATAAATATTTCTATCCCAAGCATGCGAAGAACTCAGTTTAGGCTTTTTTCAAGCTCATTGTAATAAAGTTAGCTAGCTCGCTTTACAAAGATACAGGCAAATGGGGAGTTGGAAACTGGCAAGTGCCAATGTCAAAAATTTAGCTAACAAAATTAGGAATTTGATATAAGGGATTTAGAACTCTATGAGATGATTTTCATGTATAATAGAGCTTATTGTCCGAGATATTCAACGTTGTAACTTTTGTACATTCTATGATGTGGATGATTAACGACCCAGATTAATACCGACCAATAATGGAGGTGGTGATGGTGGTGCTAAGATCTTATTTCGATAAGCCTCGCTTCCACTTTCTTTATTAGTCTCGGAGAGTTTTGTGAGACTGTGTTGAATCACATATCATCACAAAACCAATTCTCTGTAATCAATTAGGCAAGCTACATTTCCTAATATATCTTCAATTAATTAGCACAACTTATATCTTGTTAATGTTTGATCGGAATTAGTCATTTATTCTCTGTGTAGGAATGTGTGGGAATGTATGCATTCCTTGAAAAATAGATGCGAATACTTGTTCTATTTACCCGAAAAATTACCTGAAATTTTTGCACTATATTTGAACTTTTATTCTTTCTCAGGCAAACAGCTTCTTTAAATCTCGTGGAATTTCCGGCGGTATTCCAGCGGCCTACCGTGAAATGCTCATCTCTTTCCTTCGCCGAGTTGCCCAACATCCCTCCTCCCTAAAGAACATTCAAGTTAATGAGTATTTTCGTCCAGGTTGGACCTTTCATGCAAAGGGTCTTTGGATCAACACTTCTTTGACCACACTTAATTTCGTCGGTTCCTCTAATTACGGATATCGATCACGTGATTTAGATCTCGAAACACAGATTGTGGTGGCTTCGAATGACCCCAAGGTTAGGGAGAAGATTGAAGTGGAGAGAAAGCGTCTCTGGGATCCGCAATATCTCAGGCCTGTGACTGCTGAAGGTCTTTCGGTTCCTACAGAGCCGCGATTCAAGTGGTATGCAAGGTGGATACTGCCTGCCCTTCGAAGGATAATGTAGAAGACGAGCTTAGCCTTCCCATGTATTATAAAAGTAATTTGTACCTTCTCTACTGCATGTCGTTAGTCAATATTATCAGGGACTTGCTTCATCTGAATTCTAAATTAACTGGTTTTTCTAACTCAAATTATAATAAGTTAGACCTCGTGGGCGAAAGATCTAGCAATCCAAATTCTAACATTTGGATCCGTTTCCTAGACTTTGGGTTAGTTATTGTTGATTAATGATGAGGAAGATAGCTACATTTTAGAAATCAGAGGAGTTCTAAAATGTAGCTAAGCGACCAATGCTAAATTTCGATGCTGCGCAAATGGCAAAGTTCGAATTATTGTTCGCAAATAGGGTTTGTAAATGTTAATTTGTTATATTCGGGGTTTGCAATAGACTTATCGCCACGTAGTGCACCCTGGGCAACGTATACTAATACCGCAAAAGAGTCTATTAACCGGCAGTTGACTTCTTACTTCAAACTACCGTGACCCGAGTGTATGTCATATTCGACTCCTTTACAGTACTCAACTCACCCTTTTCTCTACCTTTATGTCTGTCTTTTTTATATCTGTGAATCATTATTCTGTCCCCTATCTCGACTTTTTGCCACTTTGATGTTCCTCCTCCTCTCTGTGAAGCCCGAAGTCAACTAAAAGGCTAATGATAACTATTAAAAAGCCTACCACTTGAAAAAATTCGGTATATTCGACAGACAGGTGGATATTGTTTTTTTTAAAAATTGGTGAACAAAAGCTGAAGGGGGAATGTCTTCACGCTTCATAAATTTTAGGATTTTCCTGCATTTTGATCGCCATAATGTAGGCGGCCACTCTGCTGAGAATGTAATTTTTGTTTCACTAATTGATTGACTCCTGAAATGTAAATATTTTTTTGATTGGTGGTTCTTACGGAATTTACGCGCGCATTTATTTCTTAAATCGATACGACTTGCCAATAAAATTGTGGTCTTCAAATTGATTAGATACAAAATTTTTGGAAAGGACTCAACAAGAGATTTATATATAAATTTATATTTTTCGACAATATATTTGACTTTTAACCTACAATTCGTAATATTTATCTAATGCCATATTTTAAATTTGCGTATTTGATATTTATTTTAATATTTGGCTTTTATAACACCTAACATTATTTCAACCCAAGGAAGCGAGGGAGAGAGAGAGGAACCTTTAGTCCAAACCACAGTGTACACTAACCAAAAAATAGACGCATAAGCATGTATTTCAATTATTTTTAATAAACGATTGACTTTCTGATTGGTCAATTTGTAGAGGGGATGGGATCTTTGCTGAAGAGGGGGAGGGGGGGGGGTCGGTCTTTTATTTCAAAATACGATTGTTGAGAGGCCCAATGACCGATACCTCAGTACATGAGAGATGAACTTAATGGGGAACCGAGTATATCCTCATTGGACCCGATTAGAGGTAACGAGAGTAACCAATCGAAGATGCTTATCATTTCGTCGACACGTGTTTTTTGATCGATTAGTCGATCGAAAAGCGGGAAGCATTTACAAATTATGCCTGGAATGCACCATGTTTTGGCTATTTTTAAACGGTTAATGCCTATTGTCACACCCAGCAAATGGGTTAACTTGCCCTTCATTCATACCTGTGGCGCCTTAGTAATCGATCAGCATAGATTTTATGACACGTCGTTACCGATAGCCGAGTTAATTACATTACATAATCATCGGAATACTTTCATCTAATTCCTTTAAACGATTGCTAGAATGTTTACATTCACTGACAGTGATATATGGAAGGGTGATAAAATTTTCAAATGCTTGCAATAACATAATTCCTACTGTGCCTATGTATACAAGTTCATCTTTGCCTTTTCAGGAGCTCGGTAAACGCTGAAAGTTGCGGACATAAACGCTTTCGGAAATCTAAGGTTCAAATCTTAAAATTTAGGCGTAGATGCTCGTTGAAAAGCGCACAACCTTCAGCATTTCAAATTCAAATAGTTGGGTAGATTGACCTCGTTAGAACACTGTTTTTTATCCACTTCCTCTATGTCTTACCGGAACATTATCCAGTCCTCGTTTCAACTCCATTTACACAACTGAAATTGATTATTTGGTTATTAATGCCGAACAAGCTCCGCTTTCTTAACCGTCAACGCCATTAGGACAGTATGGTTTTCTATCAAAATAAGCTCCAGTGGTAATGGACTCGTAACAGAAGGCGCTATTGCCTTTTGAAACACATTCAATACGTGTCTATAGCCCTCACCTGATATACCACCAAAGCTCATCACGTCGACTTCATTAGTCTACTGTAAGTCACGCATGAGTGCAATTGGGTGCATTTTTTCAAAATATTTCGGGTGTTAGAGGGTTTATATTAAGTCGTTATTAATACCATGCCGTATTCTTTCCGGTTAGATAGAAGAGGACGTTTAATTTAACGGGTATTTAAAATTTGATGGAAAACAGTTCAAGAATGACTTCATGCAAAAAAATCGAGTTTCAATTGTGCCTGTACTTGTTTTTCCGAAAACCCGGCTCTGATTGGCTGTATTCGAGGTCGCGGACAGATGGACCAACGTTTTGCGCAGCATTGTGTGGGTGCCTTTAACGAAACAAAAAGTGGATTGTGAGATCACTGCAACCACGTAGAACCGCAATGACATGGAATAAACATCACCTTCGACTTGTATTTTTTATGTTTTCTGTAAGTGCGTCTGTTTCCTATTTCATATTATTATTCGCTGTCTTTGATTGGTGGATTAATGGGTCTCCCATAAGTCAAAGGTCTGAATCTGGAAAGTGTTAAATAAGGCTAACACTTTCGAACAAAACTTGTAAAATTTTGATTGGTAATTCACTCATCTAGTTCCTTATAATTAATTACTTGCGTCATTAAATTTTACAATGTACAAATCGTTGTGGAATTATTTAGCACAATTATAGTCCACATTGATCAGTAATTAAAAAATTGCAGAAAAATAGAAAAAAGAGCGGGCAGCTGTTCATCAGAAAATTTGATTTAATTTTTTTTTCATTCCCAAGCAGAAACTGCAATACCCTTTTTTATTTTAACGCACCCGTGTTTGTTTAAATAACCTAAACAAATCTAACTGGTATTTCTTATTTTAATGGCAGTTTGAACAAACATTTTATAAAATTTCAATTTTAAATAAAATAATTGAGTTATAGGGTTTTGTCATGATAGCTTCAAAAAATAACCCTTCCGTGGACCAATATTGCACACCCTAGGGTTTCGAATTAATCCTTAAATGCTAAAACATTAAGTGAATGAACACCTTGAATCTTTGGGCGATAGAGGACAGTGGAGTGTGATTCTGAAAGTTGAACGAATTCTCCATCACCTGTGCCTCAGCATGACCAGGTTTTCTGTTATCCACAGATCAAGTGTCGACTTGTTAGTTATTCGGAAAATTGGAATGAAATTAGTGATTTCACAGCCACTAAAATTATTTCCTAGAAGAACAATCAGTTACACAATATCTCCTGTCTTAATCTTAATTTGACCTTTAACAAATGTTAACTATTATAATTCTACTGCCCATTCTTGGCCATATATTGATCCAATGCCTTTTAATTCAATTTTAGGTTCTAATAGTTGTGCGTGTAAGTCCCCACGATAATTATGGAATTCTTTCCTACTCATATCGTTAAAATTGACCGATTTCCATACTTTAGTCAAGGTCAGTCTATAATGAACTTCAACCTTGGGATGAAGGTAGGAATTGTTTTTTGATTGAATTGTTATATTATATTTTTACTATTCAACAATGAGTTCCAATAAACGAAATTTCAGTGATTTATTGCAGAAACAAAAGGAAAAATAGGTCCGTTTGAATTTCCGCATCATAAATAGCGCGCTTTTTATTCTTAAACAATAAAAACGCGTCAGCGATAGATGTTTACACGATAACTTTGTGATATTTAATTTTTTGTGCCAAATTCCGGTAAGACCGCTTTATGAGAGATACTTATTAATATCAATGAAAGCCAAACGTTTTTATAAATTGCATATTAATTATGCATATTTTTTACCAATGAGAAAAAACAGAATATCGAAAGGTTACCCTTTGTAATAAAATTAAGCATAAGCTGTGTTAAAGTGAAGAATAATATCAGAGCACCCAAAGTGTATTATTCCCTTCCACTTCTGGAACAAACAGGTCGTCTTTTCCTGAAGTACCAAATTTCAGGACTTGAATTCCACATCCTTACTCACGAAATTCCAAATTTTGGTCCAATTGATTAAATTGTGTTGTTTTCATACCATTCCAGCTAACCGTTTCAACTTAAGATGTGAACCAAAATACCCTCATTTTTAATAGGAATTCTTGGGGGTGAGAGGGGGGGGAGGGGGGGGTAGGGGGGGAGGTGGCGGGTGGTATTAATCCGATAGTAAAAACAATTTTTTATTTAATATAAAAATCAAGTAGTTAATTACCTCTCAAGTTAGGATGGTTATTGAGCCCTCAGCCCAAAAAGACAGTAATATCTAAATTATATTCATATTTATCGCATATTAGCGCAAGAAATAACACACTAGACTCAGCCATAAGCATGATTTCGTTTTGCGCCTATCGATTTACTTAATTCCAATAAATGGACTTAACTTTAATACACATACAGTTAAGTAACTATTCACAATTAGAAAGTCGTATGCCAAGGTTATTTCTCAAAATAACACCTAATACAAAATTAATTAATAAAAAATATCATTTTATGCTTTTCACAACTTCCCCCCCCCCCTATAAGTCTGCTCCACATCACTCCATAATGAAATAATCTGCAATTTATCTGTGTACTTTTAGAGTCGGAGGAAGACGAATGTGCGGATGTCAAATGTTCTTTAGGGGAATATTGTAAGAATGGAAAGTGCCACTGTTACGACTTCTGCCCTGGTGATTGGAGGAATCATTATAGCAAAGTGAGTTAACTTGGCCATATTTCAAAGAAAAAAGGAGAATTTAAAAATTCCCAATATGACATTGCACAACTTCTGCAAAAATAACAAAATATCAGGAAGCGGTTTTTTAGCGGTCAGGTTGCGTGTTGAGTGACGTAACGGAGCCGCCGGTGCGATTGGCCACCGCGTACACTGGGTTGTGCGTGCGTGTGTGTGTGTGCCGATCTAACATGCCGGAAGTGCACAGTGTTCGCGGACTATATAATGACAGATCAATTTTCATGACTTTGAAGTTTGTTCAAAATATAGTGCAGCTCCTTTGTTTTAATGTTAGCGTGCAATCTGACTTTATGCAATTGAGAGATTCCGCTAACCTAATCTGCACCTCCATCATAATGCTGAAATCATCCTTCTTCCAGTTATCAAGGGAGTTGGAAGGTCGAAATCTTGCTGAACTTTTCTTGCACGGTGTGACGCGGAACTGGTTGCTAATCGGGGCATAAATACTCCAGCTTAATTTTAATTATTAATTAGGTATTAGCAATTGGTTATTCAGAGATAAATGTAACTTCCAGCAGTGAACATAAGATAAACAAATTATGTTTAAAAAAATAAATAAACGTTTGGTTTACATTCAAATATGTATTAAAATATAAGGCAAGTAAAAATTCTTCTAATTTATGTTTAGAAATTTCAGCTAGAAATGCCAAGTTGTAGGAAGCTAACACAAGCAAGCATTAAATGAAATTTCTATTTGGTTAGATTTATCAGAAAAAAATCTATTAGAATTTGTGTCTTTGGTACACAGCATAATCAAGACGCCTTTCATGGAAGAAAGCCTAGCTTAAATCAGGTGACTGAATCGTAACGGGTTTCTATTTACTCATTGAGTGGCTCACCAAAAAATGTAAAACTAGGAAATTTCTCCTAATGTTTATTAACGTCTTTTTCTCAAATACCGACGTGAACACCATTGTGGCTCACATCAATCTACGTCATTTCCATACTCTCTTCTCCCATTTATCCCCGCCTTCCATAATTGTCCAGTGCTAGTATTTCCACCCGACTCCTGGTCCCGTTAACCCTTAGAAAGCCATCGAATTTGTGGGGGAACAGGTCTAGTCTTAATTGATTGTGCTCTAAAGTACTTTTACTCTCAGAATCACTACTACTTGGCTTACAGTACCAAAGAGGCTAAATTTGAAGTTTGAGGGTTCAGCTTTGGGGATATTTACAGTTAAGTGGCTTTAGTGAACGGTGATTTGTTATTATTCTTATTTATTCTAATAAGCACTTCCGAAAAATCTCTTTTTGCTGTAAGTCGTGGAATTTTTTAATACTGTTTCTGATTGATTTATCCTCAAACCACCCTCTAGATTTGTGTGGACGGATACACCTATAGTCATACTTGTGATCTCTATCGCAACATCTGCTACTGTCGTGAAGGCGACCCGCGCTGTGGTGATGAACGCTACTTTGGAGGTCATCGTGCAGACACAGATTCAATAATTCGCTATTTCTCAGAGTGTCAAGGTGAGTTATTAGCACCTTCTTACACTTTATACTCGAAGGACGCTATGGGGGGGAGGATTGAATATAAGCTTTTGCTTAATGATATTTGTTTAAAATCAGAACTGCAAGATATTAACGAATATTTATTTATTTATATCAAATGACAGGCATTGTGATAGTTTCATTAGCCCTTTATGTGACTTCAGGGCTCACAGAAAAGAAGAAATATCAATGTGAAAAAAATTCGGTAGGGGCGGGGGGAACAGAAGAGTGCTTCAAAGATGTAAAAGAAAGAGATACAAGGGTAGAAAAAAGGTGAGGTGAGTACTGTGAAAATAGTCGAATATGGCATAGAGTGAGGTGATGGTAATTTGAAGTGAGAAGTCAACTGCTGGTTAATCGACTTTTTTGCCGCATGAGTATACGTTGCCCAGGGTGCACCACGTGTTCGATTCTTTTGACAATATAAAATAATCAAATATTCAAGCTTTTGGAAGCTTATTGTTCTTCACATTCTAAGGACACATTCCAGAGCTTATTCAAATTCAAGGTAGGTGGATCAGAACATTGGACCTATCCATATGAAGTGAGAGTGAACCAAGGATTCGGTGAAAATTAACACAATTAATGCAGTTTTTGCAGATGTCCTTCGAGTCATTTGTCCTCTTGACAGAAAATCCGAAATTAGCGTTTTACTTTTAAGCCTAAGATAATTTTACAGTACTTGTATTTTGTCCGGTTAACTAGTACCTATATTGAGTGCCAAAATTTCACATTAATCTTGTGGCGGATTGCTACCTTAGTAAAGCCTGACCGACTCAGAAATCTCTATGGCAGATCCTCCTACGTCTAGCTAGACTCCCAGAACCAGCTAAGCTATAGCCCAGCTATAAAGGAAACAGACGTGTAGCACGGAGCACGCTTATCCAGGACGGGTATTGCAGATAAAGTGTGTACACGCATGGAGCTACTCATGATCAGGATGGGGGATTAGGTTAAACAGAGGTTGATGATTGGTCACTGTTTGTACGGTCGCTGCACACAGAGTTGTACGGCGCACCTCCCAATCCTGGCGAGCAGACATGCAGGCATACGATGACGCACACAGCGATAACGTGTCCCACAATCTAATATCAATATGACTGATTCCTCTAATAGCCAAACCATATATCAGAAAAATATTCTAATTCTATTTCAGAACTTACCACCAAGTGCAATTGGGCAGCACAACAGCGATACTTCAAGTACCAATTCGTGGTCTGGCTTCAACAACTCATTCGCTCCCCCGTAAGTTTCTATATATTCTCGATATAAACGCATTAGTACCAAATTTTTCAAATAAAAATAACGAATATTTATGGGTAAAATATGGACTTACATTCAATTATTTCAAACATGTGGTTGTCCCATCAATCAACTAATTTTCGTCTACTTTAGTACATTGGGTTTTTAATAACTTTATGCACTATTGTGCAAAGTGATATTTTTATAAGTAAACTATCCATTAACCCATCTTTCATGCACAAAGTGTGGATGTATTTCAATTTATGTTATTTATTTTTAATTAAATGGAAGAGAGTTATTGTGAAAATATAGTTGGCAATAAAGTAAATTGTGAAAAATACCGAAAAATCTATAATTATTTACGCAAAATAAGCGGACTAGTAACATCAGGAATATCTAAAATAATTGTGAATCTCTTTTCAAAGTGGGCTAAAAGATTGTTGATGAGGTTGTATCAAAAGTCGATAATAATGGAATCATTTCTTTCTTTATAGAATGGCGGGTCAGATCCCCGCAATGTGCTCTTACGTCCAAGGTCTCCACACGACTGGCTAACGCTAGATAGTGTTGTTTCCAAAACTATTGGGCGAAACGGCGAGAACTCCGGTCCACTTCTCAGTTTTGTCTTCTGTGAATTGGATGTCGACAAGAGTGGGTAGGTGCTTTTACTATCAATTAATCAATTTTATTCTATTCGATAATTTACTAACAATTAGTGTAATGTCAAATTCAATTAGGCATTTTAGTATGATTCCAAGGAATTAGAGGCTGTTTACTTCGATGTGGTCTTTACAATTCCATCGCAAGATTCCTCACACCAAAGCCTAATGATACGCATGTCAGAATATTTGAATTATTATTGCGTAGATGTAGGCCTTGATTGGCTTTTTACGAGGGCAAAACAATTCATCGGATCACGGAATACTAAGGAGGACGTTTTCTCAGTCAGATAATCAACGATGGTTTCGCCATAACATAAGTACCATAGAAGCCACTTCACTCTTATAGAATTGGATTTGATAATAACAGTTTCCTAGAGCACAGATCTGGTTAATTACCAGATGGTGGGGTTTGGGGAGGGAGGGTGTGGGGGGGGGTAGAAACAATTTGGACAAGAGTGTTTTCATTCAACCTACCAAGCCTCTTGATTCCGTATAGTTTATGAAGTGTTTATCACATTTGAAATTGGGGGTGGGGAGGGGGTGAGGCGGGAAGGATTCACGCACTACGTCAATAACATTCATGTTTACAATTAGCTAAAGGGCATATCAACTGCACTGACCTGCGTTTTAGCTTTGAAATCTCCACGACTGAGAAAAACTCTGGATTAGATATGTTTTATCACTTTTTCCTTTACATGCTCTTCCACTTATGTCAGTTATTATTTGGTTAGTTGAGAGTGTGTACGGTCAGGAGAATTTATGGTTTTATTGTTACTCACTTGAAGTGGCCAAGTATTTGGATTAATTTCTTTCTAATCACAATGTAAAAAATTTGTGCATTTATGACATCCAGTATGATTGAGGAGCGAGAATTGGCAATGTTGACTCAAGTGGCCCTTCCAACCCTGGCATGTCTGGAGATTTTCCTAGGAAGTTGTATCAGTGGACGGACAATTAGCCGCGATGCTTGGTTCAACTGTTTTGAAATCGATTATCGTAAGTTGATCATAAAGCGGATGAATTTTCAGCTATTTTTTGTAAAAATATATCAGCCATTCAAACCAATTAGAACTAAGTGCCATTTTGTCCATAAAGTACAAATGGTGGATGTGAGTAATTTCGAAGAATCCAGTAATCTGCATGCTTGACGGATCTGTAGCGGATTGCTACACTAGAAAAGCCTGACTGACTCAGAAATCTCTGTGGCAGATTCTCCTACATCTAGCTAGACTCCCAGAACCAACTAATCTATAGCCCAGTTATAGAGGAAACAGACGTATAGCACGGAACACGTTTATTCAGTAGGGTTATTACGAGTAAAGTGTACACGAAGGGAGCTTGATCATGATCAGGATGGCGGATTAGGTTAAATAAACGGAGGTTTCTGATTGGCCACTGGTTGTACGGCCGCACCTCCCAATCCTGGCGTGCAGGTATGCGATGACGTGTCCCACAGATCTCTATGAGCACAAGTGTATTTTAATGTTAATATAATATAAATGAAAAATTCGATTAAGTGTTTTAAGCTTTAAGCTCACCGGAATATTTTCCCTTTTATTTGAATGTCCTGCTATTCCATGGCCTTTGTTATTGAAATAGTGAGCCAATTAAACTAAAGTCAACGTTCCTCACACAGAGGGTAATTGAGAAGCTACCTACCACTTTAAATTCCAAAAAGGTTATTTTTAATGAGACTTTTAATTAAAAAGGAATATTATGAACAAGTTTAGATGATATAAAGCTTAATTTGATTGGTTAATTTTGGCGTTGTCTATTGGCGGTTAAGAAAAATGGTCATCTTTCTGAACAACTACTTTAGTGAATTAAAATCACTAAAATGTTATATGAAAATAATAATATTGTTATCAAACCAAAATTGTCAGTTCCCTCGCAAATTTTTAGCTACAACCAAACCATTTTCATTTATAATATATGTCAGATTCGATTGTAATAAAAAAAACAACCATTTTGCTTTTTCTCTGCTTGTAGGTGATACTTTGAGTTGTTCAAACTTCGTTTGATGAAATTAGGAGATCCTTCCTCGTTTTTTCCCCTGGAGTTTATGAATTGTTATCAATTTTTATTGAATTATCTCTTATATTAATCGCACAAATACATCCCTTCATTACTTCTCCATCTGTTTTACCTTGCAAAAATTGCCAACCACAAATATGGCAAATCAAAAGAAAATTAAAAAAAAAGTAAACGGTTTGGAAATTGGTTAACTTCTATTAGGTTAGGTTTCTACCGGTTAGCCAAGATACAGTAGGTCCTACATAAATACTTGAAGGTAGACCAAGTAGTTAGCTGTAAATGTTGAATATTTCACCGTGAGTTTAAATGCTCAATTCAGTGCATTTAAACACGTCTCTTTTATTGTTGGGCACGCTGAATTATTTTGGGGGATCTGAAGCTATGCTACATATGAATCATATCTGAATGAATCCGTAGGAGCCTAGCTAAATGTAAATCCACCTTCACTACCTGTTAGCCACATGCTCAGAGCTCAAGTTAAGGGTGTGACATTGGTTAAGACGTAGAACTTCCGTTTCAAAACAGTTGGACTTCCTAATGGTTAGGTTTATAATGATGCGTTTACATTTAGACTTTTAAGAATGTATCTTAAGGGCCATCATAGGTCTACTCTTTCTACAGCAACGCATTCAGAACAAGATCAAGTATTTCTTATTTCACTGTTTCCCACGATCCAGGTTGTCGTCGATCAGTTCTGGTACTCCACCCCCCCCCCCCCCCCCCCGCCTTATCCCACAATTCAACTTCATACTCATTTGTCCATTTTCCAGTCATTGCCAAACGTCTACGTGATTCTATTTAACTCTTTCTCTTTTCATTTCTAGCCCTTAAAGTTACGTAATTAATGGGTTAATAGCTATTTTAAATATTTCTTCCTTTCTCATTTAGACGTACTAGGTCATCGAAAAGATTCTTGTATGGATTAAGTCGTGGCGTAAACCGAAGAGCTAACTTAATTTTAAGCTTGACTAGTTATCATTTAAATCGCATTGGGAAAATGTCTTTCTTATTAATTTATTTATTTACATCAAATGGCAAGCATTATGATAGTAATAATTAGCGCTTTGGTTGATTTCGGGCATCATAGAAGGGAGGAGCATCAAAGTCACAAAAGTCGAGATGGGAGGGAAACAGAAGAGGAACTCACAAGTGTAAAAGAGACTGACACAAAGGTACGGTGAGTACTGTGAATTGATGCAACATGACCTACGGTGGGGTCATGGTAGTTTGAAGTCAACTACCAGTCCATAGTCTTTTGCCGCATGAGTATGTACTGCTCAGGGCTGACCACGTGAAGGTAAGCCTGTCGCGCACTCCAGAAACTGTCTTACTAAATTAGCAATAATCCTAAAACCTTTTAAACATTTCTACTTATATGATCTCAGTAGAACCTATATTATTTAATATTCTGAATTAAGATAAAATTGTGTTCTTCAAATAGAATAGAAATATAATAATAAGCACCTCAACGTTTATTGACATATTATTAGATAAAATATCGGAACCCCATAGCAGTACTGATTGAAAATGATTTCCGTGTAAGATAATGATAAATCCTTAACTCAAGTATGCCCTATCATTGTTCCAGAGTAGGTTATTATGACTTAAGCATACGGAAAGTTTGGTTTCCTCAAACGACAATATTAGGAAGAAAAGCACATTTTTGGAACATTTGTATCTGATTTTATTTAGACAGCTTAATTCGTCTTAACAATTTTAATTCCAACCTAACTTAACCAAAAAAATGTCACCATTAGTTTAAGTCAGCAACATATCACTTTCTCACAATAAACACTGTTTTGCAAATTTTTAAGCGTGTTAAATATTAAGTGAGAGTCACCCGCCAAAAGAGAACAAAACTATTCATCAAAACCAAAGCCATTTTTGCTCTTTTTACGATGCCATTACCCTCATCGGACTACGCCACGAACATTAAGCAAATAGTCACTGGTTAATAACGCTCAGAGCACTAACTCCACTTATCAAATAAATGGGGCCTTAAAGCGTTTAACGACATTGTAACTCACGCACACTAAGGGAGAGTGTGGGAGAGAGAGAGAGAATGGCCCAGAGGTGGATATAAATCCAACTACATAAACGTCCTTGCACTCCAAATTTGTATCGCTTAATGAGCCACCAGTAAACTGGACATTAAATATTGTTCAGAATCAGGAAAACAGAGTTCCTGCAATACTTGGAACAAATGAGCACTAACTAAAAGCTGGTTTAAAACTAGAGACTTAAAATTCTTAACGAGTG
>UZAE01014129.1:0-16493 GCA_900617975.1 Rodentolepis nana | reverse complement strand
CCCCCCCAGAACCCTTGGATTGTCCACTTGGATCAAGTTCACAAAATTTTCTAGTCAGTGTAATCACACTAAGTTATAGTTCATGCTCCGTTACTGTGCTAAGTTACATGTTGCACCGGTGGATTGGAACACCCAAACCTATTTCTCACTCCAACGAAATAGTATCGTAAGTGATTGCAGGGAAAGTATGGGGAGCTGAACAAGTGATTGCACTCATTTCTTTCCAAGTTATTTTATTTGCTCTCAAACTAAAGTTCTGGGGTCTCACACTGATACCAGTCCCGCTTGACCTATCGAAGCAACCTCTTATCAAAATTTTTTGACTCATGGTCACCGTGACCTGAGGTTATGCCCACTACGTCCAGCCTAACCGTTACCAACATTGGCATTCGTTAATTAGGTGGCACAAAATATTAAAACATAGCGAAATATTACCCAGATCTCTTACGGATTTGAGGACTTTTGTCAAGTCTTAAAATCCATTTACCACTTACTTCAACAATTGACAGGAAGAGCTTCTCATATTACACAAGGAGGAGAGAATGAAACGGATTCTTAAACTTTTAAAGTATAGATAACTGACGATGCCACATGTTTATGTCCAAATCTGTTTGCGCTCTAACAAACATCTCCGTTCTCTGTACACATACTTAACGTCCCAAACGAAAGCAAATTGGAATAAGATCTGTCTAGACCCATGTTATCTATCTCCGACTTAGATCCTCAAAACGCCACAGAAACAGAACAATTTAAGACGCAGCGGTTACACCGAAAGTCTCAGAAAAATGCCAAAAAAAGTCCAAAGAGTATCCAAAGCTTAAAATATGTTTCTTTCGAAGACTTGATAAAATGAAAACCTCATCCAAGAAAAAAAATTAAAGTTCACTTTTAACTATTTATAAAATTTAAATGTTCGTTTAAATATACTGAAAGACGGTTTCGTTAAATTTGTATAATGTTAAAATAAAGCCTGCATTTAACGGGTCTATGTCCATATTGAGTTCTGAGATGAGTAAATAATTTTAAAGCTAAAGAGCTTTTAGTAAAATGTATTGGGAATTTCTTAACAAGCCCCATTCATCATGTATACATATCCACAAATTATCAAATGTATTGTTAGATCTCTTTTAGATTTTTTTATATTTTGCTAGCATTGGCTTTAAAATACGGCTTAGGGTCAAATATTTTTGACTGACTAATTTAAATTCGATATTCATTTTCGGAAAAATTGAGTTTTCCAAAGGGTTTCAAAATAAATCCAAATGAAAATTCTTTAGGATTGTGGACGTGTCGTTATTACTCAAAATGATTTCATATGTTTGTACGCATTAAATTCATTTTGTCAAATTTTGTCTTCAGATAAATTATTTCAAATTGTGGGATTTAACTCTAATACGCAAAACACGTTGTGGAGGATAAGTACACATATAAGCCTCCACTTATTTTCAATAATCTCTGGCAAAGCATCCTAGTAGGTACAGGCTTCAGGACTTTAAATAATTAGAGTAAGAAAACTTATTGAGAGTGAAGCTTTTGTTGAAATTATGAGACCAATAAACATGATTAGTGACCACTTAATTGGACATAATTTGAATGAAAACTTACAGCTAACTATCTGGGTGGCCCTCCAGGACGTTCGAGTTTGATCACGTGAGGAATGCGTGCACCACAACATGAATGGTAAGCCCTTTAACTAATTAGTAACATTTAATCAGACCTTTTTTGAGGTATTGGTAATGCCAACAACACAATTTTAAACCCTATAATATTTATTCATTTCTTGACTATAACGTATAAAGTGTCAATTTCTCTCAGTTGTAAAATTCAATTTATTCCACTGGATTTGAATCTTCAATTTATTTCAATGAGGTATTAAAATATGATTAAATCATATTGAGCCTAAATGATGTATATAAAGCACATAAATGTATATGTTTTTTATTTTTAAATAGTTTTTCTAAGTTTAATATTCTTGACCTTGTGATCTTTCCCCATCCCCTATATATTGGCGGTGTGGACAATTTCTAAAAGCTTGCTATTTTGGTAAGTAAAATGTCCATTTTAAATTACTGTTGTATAATTTAACATCTTATTCAGTTGTTTTCCTTCTTATACTCAAATTTTTTGTAAATTAATTTGAGAGTCAAATTTTATTACTGCTATTTAAATATTGGCTTCGATGACTTTTTGTTCCTATATCTAAATCCTTGTTGTCGGTTTTAATTATTTTCTCTTTGTTTTCTTCTAGCTAATGTTTACAATCATTTCCAAATGAATATATCTGACAATCCAACATCTGGTTCTACTCTAAAGAAACAGCCTGGGCTTCTCGGAGGTTTGCGCCGCACTTTTGCCAATTTTCTTCGCCATCCGCAGTCCACTCTTCCAGCAAGAAAGGAATCTATCCACCGGAAGAATATGACCCTTCCTCGAATTACACAGTCCACTGGTACAAATGAATTTGATGGTCAAATCCTTGTGACAGAACGCCTCATTCCGACGTCCATTGATACTGATGTTTTGCGACAATATGATCAGCGTCGTTTTTCCGCCTACTCAGAAACACCCGAACCTGTTCGTGCCGAGCTTATTCGGTTAGACAAGCTCTCCGGTGGTTACGGCGAAGCTCTACCACGCGAAGCACGTTGTGGCCCTAGTCAACACTCCTTTTGTGCTATCCCCTTGGAACTGGATACTTTCTGTGATTACTGTAATCAGCCAATTTGGGGTCTCGGTTGGGGCCCTGTTTGTCGAAGATGTGCAGGTTAGTATGCTGATTCTATTCTATTCTTTGATTTGTTTTTTTTTAATTTCTGGCTTACGTAAATTTTTATTCGCTATACGGTCGATTATAAAATTCTTAAGTCTAGAATTTCGGGCTATGATTCGTGCGTAGAACTAATTACTGACATTTTCGCCTTATTCCCTAGCACTTATGGTGCCAGTTGACTTCTATTGCCATTGGTTTCTGCAAAATTGAATAAATTTTTTATTCTTTTTTATTTTACTTTGGTTTGATTCAACGTGTCCATTGATTTCATATATAATGCTTACTGCTAGAAAGTGGGACATTTTAGTGTGCTATATTAGTTCAATTTATTTGTCCTACTCAATTTCCTCTGAAGCTCTGTTGAAATCGTAAACTTATCTTTCCAGTCTTCCTGTGCTTTCTGTTTAATTGGCGTAGTCCCTGATCTTGCCACGTTATTTTTTATTTTGTTTCAAATCTGATCCGCTTTTTTAGACCATGTTAGAGAGTGAACTAATTGTTTTCTAGCTGCGGCCTAATGATGAGTTGGGTCATTGGAAACTTTTCATTTCCAGAATGTACCTAATGATGATTTAGAGACTTGCTTCTACACCGGCAATCCTGAATTTAAAATTCGCCCCAGTCAAAGATGGTGCTCCCTGTAAGTCCTTTCAGTCCAGAGGTTGCAATTACAATGAGAACGCTTATGCAACTAATTAGATGGTTGGAATAGGCAATTCGTTAGTTGAAAGAGCAGCTCTTATCTTGTCATTGACTCCGATAACATCTCTGCTACCCATCTTTTCGAATATCTTTGCGACCGAATTTTACTTTTTTAAACTTGTTCTCTTTTTTTTAATTTAAAGGTGAATGTTGAATGTGTTTACCTTTCAGGGTGCCTTATGACATGCCACTGGCTCTGCGCTGACAAAGTCACCATACCCTGTGAGGTCAATTCTCCTTCAGCACACACTTACGGTGACTGTGAAGTTGAAGGGGACAATGCTGTTGCTAAAAGTGGTCTTATCAAGACTCTCGAAGAAGAGGAGGAGAGGTGTGGGACACCGGCACCAGCTTCAACAAAAGCTTTGTCACAGGTCAGTAATAATTTGTGCGAATATCATTAAGCCATTTTAAACTTTGTTCTTGTCACAAAAGGGGAGTTTAGGCCTTTAACTTCCCATCTTTTATGATGTGGTGTGTGGTTATGTCTTCATCAAATTCAGGATGTTTGAAACGGGTTTATTCGTATCTTGGAGCTGAAATGATGACAACGTTCCGTTGACAGATGCTGACAGAGAAATGATTGAATATGAATTTCCTAATGAGAATGACTTGGAGCTGGTTTGTTCGAAGGTGTTCCCCCTATGGCAATTCTGTTTTGTCCACTTGAACAAAATGAGTATCCGTTAGTGTATATCTTTTGTGTTCAATAGGTCGATGTGGTTTTTATTTAATAATCTCGACACATTCAAATTTTAATAAAACTCATATATGATTAATTTTATTGCAAAAGTTTCCATAATCCAGACCCTATCGTTCATTCAAGAATAGTCTTGAACACTGTGTGTATGGGGACTATCCCTTTGACCATCAACGAACCCAGATTGATGCTCTTTTTTTAATGCAAGCGCTTTTAAGACACTCTGTTGTCTTTCGTGATTGCCCCATACTATCTGATTTTTCTGACAATATGGATAATTGTTAAAGTAATTGTTCCCTCCCGGGGGGTGGGTTGGCATTATAGAAGTATAGTATGAATTCCATTTGCCCCTTTTGTAGAGCGTGTTGCGACCGAATGAGCCACCGACAACAGAACGTGCAGTATCGATGGGAGAAGGTGAGGACCTGGATCCCCAGTGTACGTCGACCCCTTTCCACCCCAAATTTGAGTCACAACAGCCTCCGAACGGTGAACTACCTCCCACTCTGCGTCCTCAATCCCAATTTAGCCTCTTTTGCTCACGTAAGGCTTTTCGCGTTATTTTGGTACTTATGCGCATAGAGCCCGATTTAGACCAGGTACTAGCCTTTCAGTCTTTTATTTGTTTAAGTTGTTAATAATATTAACATAACTAAATGAATATTTTAATGAGCATCTCCTTTCCTTTGCTGTCATCAAATAATGATTCGCCTTCTTATTGTTTGTGTGAATTAGTGTGGCTTACGCGGCACCGTTCATGGTTCAAGTTTTCACCAAAAACAACGTGATCTTGTATTTTGCTTTCTTTCCTGTCTTTCAAGTCGTTGAATTTTACTATAAGTGCTAAAAGTTTTAGAATTTACAACTGACTGATTGGGGTTACAACTTTGCTCTCTTTTTTCTACTAAAACATTTCGTAAAAGTGCCAAAGCTTGGCGCAATAGCATCGAAACTGATCGCGTATAAATGTGTGAATATGCCTAAACAGTTGTAATGCAATTTACCAAACTTCAATTTTTTCCTCAATTGAAGACCATTTTATATACAAATATTTATTTATTTATAACAAATGGCAGGCATTTTGATACTTATCATTAGCCCTTTAGTTGACTTTGGGCTTCACAGATGGTAGGAGGAACTTCAAAGTGAGAAGAATTCAAGAGGGGGAATAGAAGAGTGATTTACAGATGTAAAAGAAACAGGCAGACACAAAGGCTCAGAAAGGGTAAGATGAGTACTCTGGTAGGGGTCGACTATGACATGCAATGGGGGTGATGGTAGTTTGAAGTGAGAAGTCAACTGCCGTTTAATAGACTTTTTTGCCGTATGAGTATACGTTGCCCAGGGTGCACCACGTGGAGGTAAGTCTATCGCACACCCCTATATACAAGTATAATCAATGAGGATTGACCCTATAATGGAGTGTGAGGAGAGAATTTAATGACTCCCTCGTTAGGTTCTTGAAATTGTCCTCTGAATCATAATTAATCACTGTGGGCACAATTTGTGGTTTCATCTCTTGAAATTAAGACTCCGCTCCATAAGTTGATTTACCAGACAGATGTTCTTATTTACTCCTGTTGATTAAAGCCCTTCCACCAGTCTATTCCCCCCCCCCCCCCCCAACTGGCAAAATATGTGTATCTAATCAAATGGTGAAGTGAAGTTACAACTGTGGGGGGGGGTAGATTTGGCCACTTAATGCTCATATCTGTTCAATTACAAAGTCCTAATCCTGGGCTTGCTTGAATTTGTGCCATTTTGTAGATTCACTGTAACCTTCTCTCCCTCTATTTACTCCTTAGACAAAGTATTTTCACCTTTTGCCTTCCTTGCTGTTTTATTATCCCATTCAAATCTCGATTGTCGTTAGACTCGTTTAAAGAGAGTGTGTTCCCTAACGCTTGTCCACTTATCTACTAGTGTTAAGAGTAGAATTTGTAACTCTGACCTGTGATTTAATTGAGACGTGTCTTTCCTCGCCAGGTTAGGCATTCCTGGTTTATAGAAAGCTCTTGTAAAGTATGTATAAATTAAAACTTTGCCTAATCCCTCCTCCCCCCCCCCCCCCCCCCCCCACATTATGAAGATCCCCTGGTTATTTATTAGCTGTGGCATTCGCTTATCAGCGTCTTTCCCTAGGTTCCACTTAGCAGTAGGAAGTTCTAGTCGAATGGTTTTTTTTTCAGCGCCGAAAGCCACTTCGATAACGAATTTTGAGAGTACTTCTATAGCTCCTATTTCTGTACCTCAGCTCTCTTTTGCTATGCGTAAACAAATGTCCTTGCTTTTCCTGTAAATTCGTTATGTGGGAGCAAATATTTGCCCTCTTTATGATTTCGCCAGTGGACAGTTGACTAGTGTCGATGTACGCCCCTACTGATGTCTATCATCCTGGGCCTTAAAATGTTGCTATTTTTCCACTCTTATTTCTACCTTTAGCTGATACCAGTCTGAAGTTTGATGAGACTTTAGAAGAAATTAAAGAAGATACATCAGAGGAGAGTGTAGGAAGCAAAGCAACCCGCCACAAGTCGATGGTGCAATCTCGCCGCCGACACCGTAACCACCTCTCCTCCACTTCGTCATCACGACGTCATACCACAGACATCAGTCTTCTTTCTGTTTCCACTCACTCAATCGATGCCTATGATGTCAGCAGTCTTGATCAGAGGGATCTTCGAGAGCGAGGTCTCTCTGTATGGCAGCTGAGTCCTGCTGAAGGAATTAGTACTCCTCCGGAGATCGAGGTCAATGCAGAAACTCATCCCACCTCGGTGGTGATGAGTAGTAGGATGCAATCGACTGCGGCTGCCGCTTTGACTGGAAATCAGACTGGGGCTGGTGAGATCATTTACACCAAGGTGACAATTGGACCGAGAAACGCTGTGCTGCCTTGGAAACCTATGGAATTGGCGAAGAGACTGGAGATATTCAATGGAAATAATTTTGGGCTGTATGCTAAAATGGTGAGCGCGATTTTTGTGAAATTTTCATCTATTTTAAGGTCTGCTACAGCATATTGATTGATATGCTCTAGTAGATGGAGACTTACATGCTTCTATTTTATATGCTAGTTCTGTAAAAGGGTGAATAGGTCATTTTCACTCCAATTTGATAGAATTCCAGTTTTCTAAATGCATGGTTAGCTTTTGCTTTTGGCTCTTCTATTCACCGTATTATCCGCCTTGCATTCAGTATAGTTTTATGAATTTAAATTTATTCAATCCTTCATTTTGATTCAAGCCACTTCTTACAATATTTATTAGCCCCCCAGCCCCAACCCGAATCCCTACCATTTATATTTTTTTGTTCCTGCTAGTTATTATGGTCTTTGTTTTCGTCCATTTCTAGCCCTTTTCAAATTTGTCGCCTCATTCATGTTCTCAGTGGATTTTCTTTCCCGCAAATAAGCTAATTAATTACTTAAAGTGGCCTTCAATTACTTTTCTTAATTGGCATGCTTCTTTTAAAGTGGGCGTTAAGATTGATAAAAACCGTCATTAAATGTATGTGCCCTTATGACAATTATTCTCCATAGCTTTTTCTTATTTCCTTCTTTTTCTAGTCTCTAGATGTAGTACCTTAATAAAGTTTTTTTTAATTACTGACTCCCCTCATTTTCCTGCCTCGTTATTGCCTGTACAATTCGTTTGGACATTTTGGGGTGCATTTAATATCTGTCAATTTTCTGTATTCTATTCACCTATTCGGTGACATTGACTTTTACCTCTTTCAATGCGCTAAAATTTACCAAATCAGAAGCTATGCCTGTTGAAAATTGCTAGTTTCAGCAAGACTACCAAGTTAAATTCTTCCCACTCCTCGTTGCAACTCCTTTAAGCATCTTCCGCATTCCTTTCAATCTATCATCGGCAGTTTAAGTTTAAATTCCATTGTTTTTTGCGTTCTTATTTCTTCATCACGTGGTGGTATCTCGCCAGACTGTACTGGATATTTTTCAGGCCTCTTTAAATTGTTCTATTTTCGGTATAAAAGCTTTACACCTTTATTTGTTCTTGTTAGCAGTCCACCCTCAAGATCATCCCCTCTTCATTTAGCTTATTATTGCTTGTTGAGCAAATGGTAGTAAAATTAGCCTTTTGTGAATTTTATTCTTTGATTTGAAGCCAGAATGCCCTTGTTATTATCACTTTTATTACCCACAGTAGTAAAATGTTTCCTCTCTTTAATTGGGAGGAGTAGGTAATATCAATCAATAAAGACTCTCGAAAAGCTACACCTGAAAGACGTTTACTTCATTTGATTTTTTTGTGTTCGGGTTGTACAATCATTAGCATATGGGGTAGTTTGCATCCCAGAGTCCAAATCACAGTTGTCGTTCAATGGATTGCAACAAATACTGCCGGTATATGGTGATAAGTGCTTAATGACGAGATGTTTAATCTTGTTGGGCCGGTCTTGCCACTTTGATAATTTTCGGCAACTTACCATTTTATGAAATTCATTAGGAAATAGCTAAGATGTTAAGTCCACAGGACTCTTCAGCTGAACTTACTGCCGATGAGTACGCTATAAACGTATACTAGTATTTTTTTTGCACGAGGTGTGCGATAGACTTACCTCCACGTGGTGCACCCTGGGCAACGTTTACTCATGCGTCAAAAAAGTCTATAAACCAGTAGTTGACTTCTGACTTCAAACTACCATCACCCCACTGTATGTCAAATTCGGCTACTTCAACCGTACTCACCTCACCTTTCATCTACCTTTGTGTCTGTCTCTTTTACATTTTTTAAAGCACTCTTCTGTCCCCCCCCCCCTCTTTCGACTTTTTTCGCTTTGATGTTCCTCTCCCTCTATGAAGCCTGAAGTCAACTAAAGGGGTAACGATAACTATCATAAAGCCTACCATTTGATATAAATAAATTGTTTGCACAATTTCAAAAAGTTAGTTTGGATTTAACCACGGTTTTGTGGTGCCTTTTTTAGGTGTTTGATTAACCTGTAGAGAAGTGAGCCGATAATTTTTATCTAAAATTTGTTCCATATCTACGCCTTCTTTACCCATATCTTTGAGATTCTGAGGTGCTTTCTCCTCAATAACTTCTCAACGTTTTAATATATCCAATGCAATCAGCATTCATGCAACGTTGTGAGTTTCGCCTATTGCCACTTAAATTTTGTCCCCCTCTTCCCTTGTTTCAGACTCCAAAGTTACCTTCGGGAGATTGTGAGGGGCAGATTCGTCTCCACATCAATCTGATCCGTCCAATTCGCATGGTTCTTACCGATCGGCCGGCATCGATTTTCAACATTGTCGGTGGTGGCAGTGACAGCGATTCGGACGATACTGAGAAGCCCGTAGAGACAGCTGTGAAACAGGCGGAAAGTGAGGGGCCCTCTGATAACACAGTCCGGATGCGTAACAAGTCTGTTGACGGTCGCGTTACATCCTTCCGTCTACCCCGTGGCAGTTCTAAACTTCTTCATGTTCGTCTGTAAGTTTCGGACTCTGCCTTTATTTAGTGCTAGCGTTCTACTTTTAGGTCTAAATAATGTTTTGATATGGTTAAGTTTAGACAGGTTTGCCTTTTTTTGAAATCCATAAATTTTAGGTGACGGGTGTTTATTTTTCGACATTTGGCATGCACCTATTTCTTTGTCGCTTTGTTTAATCAAAGTTACTTTCACGACTTGATCTACTGAAGTTGCTGTTGTCCTTTAAGCACACCTTCTACCTTATTCTCTTACAAACCTGAATGCCAACCAACTTAGATTGCCCCTTAGAATTCAGAAATTTCTGTTTCTTAGTCCGTGATAGCTACTGTTGTGCGCTGTGCCTCACTTTCAGTCAAATTTTTTTTGTTTGTGTGTCTTTGACTTATTTCCATCTTCTCACACCGATATACTACATTTCCCCGTCGGCTTTCTAAAATTTTTCTTAAATATAGCAGTAATTGCAAACAGTATAAATCATCACCCCTCTTCCGTGTTCTTTAAGTGATTAATGCAGCTTTTGCTATTAGGCCTTGTTTGACTGGGTGGAAGAGTCTCGAATTTTTCTAATTTCATCGGCTTTGCAATGAACTTGGTGGATTTATTGTTGACAGAGGTACATAGCGAATTTAGATGGAGAGGGGATCTTTGAAAAGCTGTCTAAGGATCGAATCGAAGTAGAACACAAAATCAGATTGTCAATAAAAGTCTTTGGAAACTTGATTGGGTGAATTAGGTTATGCGTTCATCATCTCACGCTTATCTTCCTCCGCTCCCTTCTCCAATGCTCAAATCTGTCGATTCGTCTCTCATTTCATTAGTGACTTTGCGTTTACGACAATCTTTAATTAATTTTGACAATTGGCCAATCGAATTTAACCGCTAAGCTAAGTATTTGTTCATTGGCTTGATAGGTTAAATACAAATGAGGGCCTTTATAGTTTGTGTAGTGTTTGAAATCGGTTGTCGTGATTAGTATTTTCTAAGCTTTTAAATTATTTTGAAAAATTGTTTTATCACTGCTTTAGGGTAATATTTTTGACCAATAAAATGGATGGCCATATGGTATCTCCGTCAGATTCTCAAAATGGGTCATTTTGAATCCCAATTAGATCTCCTTTTGTTTCCCAACTTCAGAAGTTGGATGGATTTTTTCATGGTAGTATTCTGGGGTAGTAAAGTGTTTGGATTAAAGTAGTGTTGATTGAATTTTGGAAAATTTACGGTTGCTCCATCATGTTGCATGCTCTTCGGCAGGACTCTAATTCAAACTCTGTGGTAAATTATGTTTGCTTAATTACTTGTGTACGTCGACCAGACAACCTATCAATTTCATACTGAATATTGGACACTTTCTGCCGTATTTGGAAAAATGAAAGGCGACCGTCTGGAGGTTAACTAGCTCTCTCGCAAATCGCGTTTCTTTTTCATAATCATTTTCGCGCTCTCAATTGCTTTCCTCTCTCTCCTTTGGTTTAGATCTACGACGGCCAACCAGGTGATTCGAAGCCTGCTCTCCCGTTTTAGCATCGACGACAATCCTCAGAAATTCGCCCTCTACGAGCATACCATCTATGGTGAAAATGAAGGTAAATAAAGCAGCTTATCTGTTTGCTAAGACATTTAGCCAGCGTGCAGCCTTGTTTTCAGTTCACTGTGCATACGCGCGCCTACCCCCTCCCCCCCCCCCCCCCCCCCCCCCNCGCCCCCCCCCCCCCCCCCCCCCCCCCCCCCCACCTCCTGCATGCGTCACTGTGGCCTTGGGTGCATATAAACTGCAGCTCACGTTTTCAATTTTCTATGAGAGTGATTCTGCTGTTGGGTGCCTTGGTCTCCTTTTTTATAGTTTATCACATGCACCTACGTTCTAGCGGGGATCTGAAATGTTGACAATTTCTAATTCCCAGGCCCCTAAATTGCCAACTTAGCGGACTCTAGAGTGGTCTAATACATCTTCTGCTCAATTTTGATGCAAAGGTTCTGTTGGTGGGGGTGGGAGGGGGGGGAAGGGGTAGTTCTGCTTCCGTGGCAAAATCAGAGAGAAATTTCAGTGGCATTCTCTGTGTAATACAGAGTAAAAAAGTGCTTATATCAAGGCAGGCAATCGCTGCAAATACAATAAGCGGCGCCACACCAGTACCAAGTTCACCACATGATGCAGTTACTATCTTTGACACTCCTTGTCAGTTCAATAGGTAGTGTGATTTACCTCGTGGATATAACGTTATTTTTGTCCAGTATTCTTATTCAATGGTATTTATATTGCTGAAAGGAAGGGGGCTGGGGTGAGTGGAAGTTAGTTTCCCTAATCTCTATGTGAATTTCTAACATGATTACAGTTAAATTTAGCTATAGTCCGCATTGTCAATACTTGGCAAATATCTGTGTGTTCTCCTGTGCCCTAGTCTACATGGTGGGCGTTGCTTATTAAATTAGCTATCTTGTCCTCGTTCTCCACCTTAATTGGCATTTTCTTTCATCGGTCTGATGGATAATGTGGGTTCTGCTTAGTCAACTGACTTCTAAGATAAAGAGAATTATTCATTATTTTAATGTTTCTTGAATTCTGATTTGAGATATTGCTATTTAGAAAGAAAATTCTTTGACTTGTCATTGCTTTCATTTAACCCTTTAACGCCCTTAGGGGACTGTGTGGTCCTCTTTCTCAAAAAAAGCTCCATTGGTATTAGACTTGTAAACAGAAGGCGCTACCACCGTTTGAAGCATGTTCAATACGTCTACTGTCTTCGTCTGATGCACCATCAAAACTCATCACATCGGGGGCATCAGTCTGCTGTGAAACACGTATGAGTGCGGTTGGGTGACAATTTTCGGAAAAATGATTCAGACGGTAAAGGTTTAATCCATGGTCGAGTTTGCAGCTAAATTATTAGTTGAGCTATGGTTTACTTATGTAAAGTATTCGAGAAGGTGATCTATTCCCGGAAAAAA
Source organism: Rodentolepis nana (assembly GCA_900617975.1). Classification (NCBI taxonomy): domain Eukaryota; kingdom Metazoa; phylum Platyhelminthes; class Cestoda; order Cyclophyllidea; family Hymenolepididae; genus Rodentolepis; species Rodentolepis nana. The sequence goes on along the minus strand of UZAE01014129.1, from coordinate 3,909 downwards.
TCAAATTAATTAATCAATTAATTTGCCTTCTATTTTACCATTTGGTGGGCATTCAACTAATCGATTTCAATTTGCTTCCGGCAATTAAAAAGGATAATTCTTTTTGTGCTTAATGTGGGTAGCAGTAATAAATCAATTGTACCTTAGAGTTGTAGTCTCTTGAACTTCTTGGAACTTCATTACTGGTGCTGTATTTTCCAATCACAGTTCTTGCCGATTAAATGCATGAATTTGGAAATGCTCTGGAGCAGACATCTCTCACCTGCTCTACTCTCCAGAAATGTGGATTTGGAATTTAGTGTGTGTGTCGATAGTTGGCAGGTATTAACAAATTTGGGTACCTGTAAATATTGACAGGGTACTGGGCTGTGGTGATTTTGCGTGTTTACTAAGAATTATTCATTGATTTGGCTCCTTATTGAAGCGTCTTTACTCCAAGACCTAAAGGTGGAACGCCTTAGGTAATTTCTTTTCCAACCTGTTATGTAAAGTGGAGTATTTTTAGTAAATAAATAAATAAATTGATGTTTAAATTGGTCATTTTTATTTATCCTCTGTCAGGTTCTAAAATTTCACTTTCTGGTGGCTGAGAGCCTAACGAGCGATGAGATAAGAATCTGTGACTTTTTTCTCAGATCGCGTTTGCGTGCCAAATGGCTGCAGGTAACTTCACTAACCCACATACACGTACGGGCTCCGTTCGTAAAATGCATTTTCTCTTGTCCGCATTCCTCTGGTTCGCGTTTTTATTACTAATATACGTGACTGAATCTTTTGTCTTTAGTTAACTTTTTTCTTTTCTCGCGAATTCCTTTTTCGATGTAACATGATAGTCTTGGCATATTTGATCCGACTTCATTACATTAGAACCTAATCATTCATATGCTTATCCTTTCCTTGTGTATAGTCTCGGTACGCAAGCTTTTTGATGACGAATCACCACTGGGCCTAATGATGCAATGGACGCTAGATTCTTCTGTGGAAGTCGGTGGCAAAGCCGGTGAAGATATGCATATTGAGCATTTCAATGAACTCCTCGGCGTCAAACGGATTGTGCTGCAGGAAAATGAAACTGGCGACATTGAGGTAAACCGACCTGTTTCATGCAGCGATTTGTTCCTAGCACAGATGTGAAATAATCATGAGACTCAAGTGTTGTTCCACTATGTGATCTCCAAGTAATTCAGATAAGCTGATTCAACATTTTTAAGTAGACAATTATCGCTAGGATCGGTAAATGAGTGATATTTCAAATAATAATAAGCCGCATTTCTGTCATCCCTCTACTTATCATTATAACTCTATTAAGTTAGTCTTTCTGATCACCCAAAGACCATCAGATTCGTGAAATCTAATTGGTAAAATGACAAATTAACCTCCATTATCATTATTGCCTCAGTTTTTCGTCTAATAACAATTTCGTCACTGGTGTCAACGCCACGTCCAAGTGTTCCCCCTCCAAGAACTTTTGTTTAAAGGCGATAGGTTTCCATGTTAACAAGTCCATTATTTCTAAGTAGTACGATTGAACAGTGTGCTGGCTCCAACTTAATTGTATTCTTAAAAAAAAATTTAGGTGATTCCGAGCTCCCTTTGTCTCCGTCTGTCTTCGGCCGAATCGACCTCAAAAATTAGCATAAGTCTTTTCATATTGTCGACCTTCCACTTACCCTATTCTCACCTCTAATACTTTTATTGTGCCTTTTTAATATATTAATAATATTCCATTACTCCGATCGTGTTCAAAGGCTATATGCAGTCTATCACGCATCTTTCTTCTTCCCGCTATCGTATTTTAGATTATTTGCACAGTCCTCTCGTTTGGGGGGTTCTAAACAGGAGGCTTGTTTATGCTACACGCGTTCGCATTCGTTTATCCGACTTTTTTGTGCACTTTTTTACCAAATTTAATAGGCACAAATACCCGTTTTTATTGCACATTTCATAACGGTATTCGTGCCAGTTTTAGAGTAAATAATGGCAATTTTTTGGTCGCCTAAATAAAGCTTTTTTACAGGTGGAACTTTAGTGCCCATAGAATCATGATTGCATTAAGGGGATTTGGCTCGATGTTTTAACTAGATGGTGATTTCAATACACGTTTTTTTGAACCGTTGATAAAGTAAAATCAAATGCAACAATTTTTGAACATGCATGCCTCCAACTTTCTGCTCTATTGACTTTCTCGCCAATTTCAGTGGTCGTGTTTCTCCGAGGCTCAGCTGCGAACATTTATGGATATACTCAATCGCGAGGAAGCAGACTATCGTCGTCGAATTGAGTTGAAATATCAGATTCGGAAGCGAGAAATTCTGCGTTTAATGAATCTGCGAGCTAGGTGTCAACAACGGACTGTTGGTCCCAACAGCATTGCCGCTGCCACCGCCAAACCGTCGGCCGAGGAGGAGGAGGAGGAGGAGGCGAAGGAGGAGAAGTGTCGTAAAGAGCTGCAAGTTTCCGCTTCCTCTAATGGTGAGCCTTTTGTGTCTAGTGATGTTGTGCGCTTAAGGTGGTTAAGTTACTGGCATTTAACAACTTTGCTTTGAGCGCGCATTTGAAGGAAGAATTCGGTGCCATTAAATTCCGTTCAGTTGAATGGTCGGGATCGCGACCTACTTTGTTCATAATTGTTAATTTAAAGCAGGGAGCCATTGAGTGCGCTGTAATTATTGCAAGTAATCAAGCCTATTTGTCGTTTGGGTCTAGTATCATTGGATTGTCGCTTAGATATTAGCAGCGGTTTCTACTCAAGCTGCGCTAAATTCAAGTAGGTGATCATTGTTTTGAGTAAATCCCTACTCTTACCTTTCGGAAAATATTATCATAAATGTAATGTGGTTTTACTAAGGGGAATAAAATCAAATCTCTATTATAACAAACCAGTCGGTGCTGTTTGTGCGCTTGTACGTGAATAATAGCTATAATATAGGTCGGCTCAATGGAAACAAGGTCGAATATGTTAGAATAAATTTGTCCGACTGATCATGAATTCATGAGGTTTGAAAAATTGAAATTTTGGGGAAAAGGGGTGAAGCCTAAAATGTAATGGCGGCCATTCACAAAGTTTTGAAATTCGTGGTGTGTGGGTCAGAGACTGTTCTTGAATGTAAGAGCTTTTTTTCAGATCGGTCGCCTAAATCTTCCTGTTCTCCATGGGAAAGTCCCTATTTTTCTCTCTTGCTCTATATATTGTTTTAAAATTGGGGGTTTTAAAGTATTTTCTCATCTTAGGCCCTAAGATTTGCTTTGTCTTAAACTTTGAACGCCCGAATTGATTTTTGAAAAATACAACCAATCGCTCCTACGCATGTCTCACAGCAGACTGATGCCTCCGATATGATGAGCTTTGATGGTGCATCAGACGAAATCAATAGACGTATTGAGTATGTTTCAAACGGTAAAAGCGTCTTCTGTTTACGAGTCTACTACCAATGGTGCTTATTTTGATGGAAGACCGTACAGTCCTAAGGGCGTTAAAGGTCTAAAATATTTATTTATTTATATCAAATGGCAGGCGTTTTGATAGTTATCATTAGCCCTGGAGCTGACTTCGGGGCTTCACAGAGAGGAGGAGGAACATCAAAGTGACAATAAGTCGAGAGGGGGAACAGAAGAGTGATTCACAGATGTAAAAGCGATAGACAGACAGACAGACAGACACAAAGATGTGAAAAAGGTAAGAATATGACAAATAGTCGGGCCATAGTAGTTTGAAGTCAGAAGTCAACTGCCGATCAATAGACTTTTTTGCCGTATACGTTGCCCAGGGTGCACCACGTGGAGGTAAGTCTATTGCGCACCCTGGTCTAAAATATTGATTAATTCGTAAACCTTTTCTCCACCCTTGTTAGCAGCGAAATTCTATTTTGACGTCTTTAGGATACATAGTTAGCTCTTAAATTAGGTGAG
>UZAE01014128.1:0-16366 GCA_900617975.1 Rodentolepis nana | reverse complement strand
ACATTCTCCTATCCCATTTCTATCTAAGGTACCAAGTACGTTGGTAGAAAAAGTTTTCGAGTAGGTTAATCTGGCAACCGTCAGTATGTACCTTGGCAATAACATGAGACGTATTCAGCTCAAACCCTATGCTGCTCAAAAGAGAAGGGATCACTTTTGGCTGGATGGTGGCTTCATTCAATCTTGTACACCATTACTTCTTGACTATTATTGTAAACTTTCATACATGGGATATTCTCTCATTTGGATTACCTTATACGTAAGAAGTATCTTTTAAAATACTCAGACCGCGCTTCATACATTACCAATCTTTACGTAAATGGATAACGATAGGAGGAAGCGTAATCAACATACCCATAAGCGCAGCAGGTAGAGGAACACTACTGGAAGAACTGCCACCAACTGTTGCCGCCGATTCTGCTTCATCAGTTCCCAGTAGTTTCAATGCCATCTCCCTTCGCCTCATTCTCTGTTTCTCCTCCAGCCGCACTTTTTCAGCATTCGCTTCATCCCACGATCCATCTTCCATGAGTCTCTGATCAGGCCGCAGTCGTGAGTCTGTTGGACAGAGATTGGGCTCATTCTCTGGTTTGTCATTCAGCTGCATGGCGAATTGGGTAAAGTTGTACATCTTTTCAGCCTCGGGTGGCAGTGGAGAGACACGCCAGAGTTGGATGGGTGGTCCTGTCTCTATCACATGTTTGTTGCTGCTCCCCGTGCTGTCCGTGATAACTGGGGCGTACTCAATGAACTCGTCCCAAGTGCCATTAATAATTCCGTGAACTTTACCAGTCCTATCTGTCACTGCGCCTGTCACCTGGAAAGGCCATGCAAACATTTAGATTGGGTTAGTTGTAGGATATATAGGCATCAAAAGAATTAAATAAGCTTCTAAACTAATGCAAACACTGTAAGTCACCAGGTGCGTTAAAAGTAAGCTTAGTTAAAAATCATGCAGACACACATAGTCGAAGATGAGCGCAGCGAATGGATGAAATGCAGGAAGAAGTGACCACTGACTAGATAGGGAGCTAAGCTTATCTCCTTGTCCCTTGCTAAGAGAAGGAATTGTGGCCATCGTGACGCATTCAATTTCTCTCACCCTATATTGTACTTGGTTCCTCTTTCGCCATTACAAACAACCTATATAATTTACCTCCTTCCGTGCTTATTCTACCTTTTTCATATGATATTCCTTAATGAAGACCAATTTAGGTAACGCTTCCTATATCAGTAGGCTTCTCATTAGGGTGTGAATTCAGCTGCAACAGAACCAATGCTTTGTTTAAACATATAACAATGGTAGGAAAATAGTAAAAGTTCTAAACACAACAATAAGGCCAATCTTAGGTAAAAATGACCTTAGCAGAAACACATCATCAAAATGTGGCATAGTTCTACCCAGTCCAGTAGTATTAAAACCTATATCTTACTACCGAGTACCAATGAAATAGCGAACAGCATGTACTTTCCAAAGGTTAGGAAATAGTGTTAGTTGCAAGAATGACACGTAGCCGGAAAAAATGTACTAATGCTAAGGAATGATAAGTTAAAAGATTACCTAATGCAAGTCTATTAAATGAAAATAAGGATAGATTTGGTCCGTTTTGATTGCTCTAAAAACGGCACGTCGTCTAAAAGTGGCTAAGGACATGTTGCTAATGCACTGCCCAATAAGTAACATCAAATTTCAAGTGGACAAAGTTGGAGATCTCGATCGCAATGCCAATCGGTTCTAGTGATCAGGGAACGGAATGACCAGCTGCACTGGTTGAACCAGACTAGGCTTCATGCATTTATCCACTGCCAAATACGGGCTTGGGAAAGCTTTGCAAAACGAAATTGAGCTATCGATAGAAGTTACTTTTAATTAATGCTTTGTCGGATTTAAATGAATGCTTCTTATAATCTAAATAGCAAATATGAAGAAGCTTTAAAATGATAAAAATAGAGGATAGTTGAAACGTGAAAGCATTTTCGGAGAATATCTTCAAAAAAATAAGTACAATCTGTATAAAGTGAATTAAATTTCATGTTAAAAAGAGCATAAAGCCATGACAACCCATAGGTAAGGAATAGAAGGGCTAAAATAAATCATGTTCAGCAAAGTACGCGCAATGAACACGATTAAAATGTATCTAAATGGTACTAATGGTAACTCCCCACCCCCAACTCTAAGTACCTCATCATCCTATCGACTAGAATCCCTACTTTGAAATGACAAATGGGGAAAGAAAACGCCTAGCATCAGCCAGCGGCTATTATGAAAAATCTGCAATCTACCGCACAAATTGTCCATTAAACTTTGATGAGAATCAATCTGGTGGCATCGGACAGGTCGGACATATAGGCTGACCACTAACATAAATTCAATAATTTAACAACTGACTAATTTCGAGATGGCAGGATGTGAATTTCCAATCAATAGATCGGCCCAGATGATTTGATTTGGGAAGTCTCGGGGTTATACAAATATAGTGGAGAGAACTTACCCTTCGAGGAACTTCACTGGAAAAGTATGAATATTGTTTGAAGGTGAGATGGCATTTATCACCAGTGGTATGATTGGTGATATCGATCTCTCCACTATTCTCAATCCACAGACGTCCCACAATGATGTTGTGCACCGTGAGGGGAATCTTAGTCCAAGTGTAGTGGTAGCCAGTCTTGCGGAAGACTAGGTGGCACACACCATTGACTTTGATCTGAAGGTAGCGTCCGCGGAATTTGGTGGAAATTGAGAAATCAAACCAGGTGTACCAGAGATCACTTTCACAGTGGAAGGCTGCTACAGGAGGGTGGTGACTCACCTAAAAATTGTATGAAGTCATGTTAGATATAACACAGCATAGCGACTAAATAATCCAGCCTTATAGCCAATATACAGAAAGAAGTAAGGCATTTCATTACGCTAAAAGCTCTATCTTGAATAAAAAGTATGCATCAAAGGAACTTCAGTAACTATTGTTAACATTGAGACTTGTATACCGATGAACTTCGAAGGGAGAGCAATTATCAATCACACTTTAACCTAGAGGTATACATATAGTAATGCTACCTCCGAGCGACTTCAATATAGTAATAGATAATTGTTGACAACAGATGATTTTGTAATTAGGCAGAAACATCCTTTTTCAAATAACAACACAAATTCAATTACCCAACTTGGAATTGTCACGGTAAAGACAAAAATGCGATGAGATTTCAAATGACTTCACATAAAGTGGATTTCAGCGACAGACACACAGTTGAGAAAAGTACCAAATCTATGGCTAGTGAAGGCTGGAGTAACCGACAAAAAACATTCCACGATATGGTTTCGCCTAGAGCTTTATTTTTAAAACAATTTTAAAGAAAGTGTTAAACCTAACAGGAAATTTTGCGAACTTCAAATACTGAAATATCGATGAGCGCATAAACAAAAATTTGCAATGAGGAGTGTGTAGGAGATGTTGTAATCATAGATTATTCATTTGATTAATATGAGATTTGTATCTTTTCAAACGACCATATCCACCTTTCAATTCACCGTAAATATAGATTAGACGCACAGGACGGTTAAAGGTGATTTCTGTATGAAATATCTACACTATGAAGGTAGAGCGCAAAGATGGTGAGTAGAATTTTATTCCTAATTTCACTGGATTTCATAGTAATCCTAGCCTAAATCAACTGTGTTAACTGCCATATTTCCGTTTAGATCCATGGAGATAGATACGTCGCTAGGGAAAAAAGCCTGAGACCTACATGAATTGGATAACACAGACGCACTTGAATAGATGAAAAGGTGGGATAGTATGTGGGCCCAAGAACCCATTCACGTGGAATCAATGAATTACATATCAAACAGGGTGGACTAAAGCTAGCCTACACAGAACAACCGATTGCATTGAGGCCAATGCCTCATTTTTTCAAGCAATTCTACATTCCACGTGGAATGAAGCTTACTCAAACAAACTCTTACAGCGATACGCACGCTTTGGAGTGCAGATTTTGAAAGGCGATTGGTAAGATAAGAGCGTCACTTATGTGGACTTGGATTCACCCAACCGCTTCCTAAATTCGTGAAATCTGGAATTGCAGTGAACTAATTAACTGAAGTAAACAATATAACCACACGGTGACTTTTATACAGCGAGTTTACGTGTGATTTTACGCGCGAGCAAAAATCACCAGAATTCCAAATCGTTAAATCATGCAGTGAAACGCGAGTAGAACGAATCACTTATAGGTCGTCATCAGCCGATGAAGAAAACCCGATTTTGAAACACTTGTTATTGCTTATAGACTTACGCTGCTTGTCACGTGTTTCATTCCATTAATTATTTCCCAGACGGTGCAGGTAACTTTCATGCGACCTTCAAAGCGCGTGTTGTGTCGCTGCTGTTAAAAATTATGGTCGATATCACCTGGTGCAGAGTAAAAGGTAATTATCTAGGCCCCAGAGGTGAAAGAGGAAACAGAAACTAAACCAGACTAGTTATTAACTGTCATAATTTTTTAACCTATTTAAACTATCAGAACTTGGAAGAGAAGATTGAATTGTTATTTAAATTACATGTCCAATATAGACTAATACGATTGGCCAGACATACCTTGATGACCGGAGATGCTAATGCCATGGAAGGGGCATAACGAAAACGCTAAAAGACTAATTAGCCCTTCATAATACAAAGTGGATAGCTCCGGTTTCAGTGTTACCCCCATAGCTCTATAACTGTTATCAAGGGTACACAATCGAGCAGAACGCAAAAAAACTTTTTGTAAAATATAATTCCTCGATTATTGGTATTTCATGAACGGAACTGGAAATGAGGCCCTCTCATTATTACAATACTAGACAGCAAGTAACCCAAGCATAAATTTGCAATTAAGCAAGGTTATATCTCTGCAAAGGAGCGATAGATTATACGAATAAAAACTCCCAAAGGTACATGGAGATGAAACACTAACCTGTTCGGCAACAGACCGCCAACCAAGATCATCCGTACGATCGCATTCATAAGTCTCATTGAGAAGTGGATTGAATGGTTTGGCCACTCGCAGAGCTGTACTTGCATAAGAGGATACTACAAAGGCTGACACATAAGCCAGTTGGTCTACAGGATTTGTGCATGCCGCTGCCCTGTCCAAAACGTAGGAGTACTCGAAGTTCTCTGAAAGACGTTGAAGCATTGATAAAGGTTCACTGAAGTTTACCTAGAAAGAAAATATAACAGAAGCAAATATTAGAATGTGTTACAATTTTAAAGTAACATTAACCAAGACAAAGGAATCCAAATTACATGTTCAATAAAAATAGGCATAAAAACACTTAGGCACTAGACCAGTTATTACATTAGGTTTAAAATAAAAGGATATGAGAGTGTGCAAGTTCTATTTAGTGAAAAGACAATATTTAGTTCAGCATATTTATCAGTGATCAGCAAAACAAAGCTCCAAGTGATTTCATCGGCCCATTGAAGTCTGTTTTTCAAGACCACTAATGTCAAAATTCAGTTTAAAAGTGGAAACTGGCAGCAATCCGTTTCATTTTATTACGACCTGTAAGCGATCGTTTATTTTACTCAAATAGAGTACTTAATAATTACAATTATATTTCAATTCAGCATTCGTTATTTTTTGATAATTGTAGAACAATCGAGCATCTGGCGCTATCTTATGCTAAGAAACACCGGCATAAATGTGAAGTAATGGGTAGGGCTTTTTTGAACAGAAGTCTTGCACTATTTTTTATCTCAAATTCGACCTCAGGAAATCAAGAGCGAGATGAAGGCTGTGAGCAAAGGAGAAGGAGGAGGAGGGAAGATGATATACGTACAGGCATGGGGATCTTGGTGAGCTCCTTGCCAATACAGTTGCTAAGAAAACTCCAGAGATTGAGACTGATGTTAGGCTTGGGCGGAATGCTGGTTCGTCGTACAACTGGCTTACGTATGGGAATTAGGCGCTTCTCTGGAGCAGGGCTATTCGGCCCCACATGGGACGACGAATTGGTTTCCTTTGGCGACCGTCTGAAAGGAAAAAAGAAAAAAAGTGACACCAACATGCAAAAGAAGTTCCCAAAAGGCTCTTAAATTGAGAATACAAAAAAGGGGTTGAAGAAGTGAATTATTATAATTTTAATAACATACAAAGCAAACTAATTTGAAGGTGAAATGAGCCACATCGTAACAGTCTTTCCTCAACTAGAAGTTTCTAATCCAACTCAGAGAAAAAAAATTCACTTAGTTTGAGCATACTCCAAATAGCAGTTAAAAAAAATACATTTAAGACCTTCTGACTGGAGTATCAAGAATAACCAGGCCGGTTATCTATACAGTTGGTAGATATAAATTGATAAAGATTCCATCTATATGCGATACGATGGACAAAAAACATGATTCTATGTACTTAAAATAACAAGCAGTCAATTAGTGATTAGGGTCCTAAAATCAAATAAACTAAATGTGTAACTTCGTGCCCCCACATGAAATGAAATCGATCTATGATGCTGAAAATTCGTTCCTAGATTTGCACAACAAAACGAAACCTCTCTGCCAAATAGCAAAGAACACAAAAATGAAAAAAACCAAATAGATAAACACAGAATAAAATAAAAAGAAGAAAGATGCCCTAAATCATAACAGAATATACAAATGATTGATAAAAAACGCGCTTACTTAGACTTGATACGATACCTGTGTCGCGGCATGTGCGGGAGACCAAGGTAAGCACTCCTTTATACACGTTAAATCACGCCGAAGAACCATGGGACTACTTTCTCATCTGATTAGTTTATTCAACATTGAATATGCAATGAATACTTGCATGAACATGAAACAAGCATCATGTGCTGACATAAAGCTGATTATCTAAATCGAACCCGATATTGGTTCGAGACCCATCAGTGTCCACTCTGATTATAGTCGTTATTGAAGAGTTTCAGACAAGAGCATCAAGATAATTGCTCTCTCCCTCTCTCCTAATGTGGTGAAAGGGGCTTGGCAATTATTCTAGCAAGAAAATGACTAGGTAGTTAATAAGTAGTATATTCCTCGCTTCATTACGTTTCACCATCACTTAAAGGTATAAACAATCTAAGCACCATCCACTTATGGCTGATAATAATTGATTAAGAGAGGAAGAATTCTAATGCACAATCTTAGGTAGAGTATCTTCCAGGTACCCCTTTGAAGGAAAAGTCGAATGCCACCATCTGTCTACGGATCAGCTTTAAAAAGTGAAGTTGGTCATATCATCACAATAGAATATCGAAGTCTTGCTTTCTTTTTCGACAAAAAAAGCACAATGACCACTATTATTGCCTAATCTCAAGCATCAAGGACGACCAAATGGGAGTTTTTTTAAATAGAGGGGGTTCAAGAGACGGTTCGCTTTGTTTTCCGTCGGTAAAATACTTGAAAAGAGGTTTGATAACTACTATTGCACATACAAACATTTTAATGACCAACAATATTGGTACGAACATGAATTTCTAAATTGTCACAACGTTCTCTCCATAAAAGATGAGCATTAGAAAGTGCTTTCACTGTGTACCGGTGTAGCTGTCTAAATGAATGCATACTAAATAGGAAATTCATAGATAAGTTCTCCTCGATGCACACCCAATGCTGACAGAAGGTGAAATACAAGGTTCACGTCAGACGTACTCCCGGACGCTACTCCCAAAAAGCTAGATACTTTTCCCAATGCTGGAAATTACTAATGTGAGAACAAAAGTGAACTCACCCAGCCTTTCCCCAGGCATGTTTTTGTATCACGTGAGCCCGATTTTCTCGTTGTCCTTTTCCTTGATCATCCGTATCTGAGTCTCCAATATCTGACTCATATTCTATACCTGCATCCGCTCCAACAGGAACGTCAGAAGAGGGAGATTGTCTAGCATCCACCATCCCCTCTTTTTCGGAGTCTCCTTGAGATAGGGGGCCAGAATAGGGACGAGGATTCGTGGAAGGCAGAATGACCTCGAATTCATCTGCGCCAGCGTCCTCGGCCACATCGTAGAAATTTTCCTCTTCGTCTTCGGAGACTATAGTGCTGGAGACCCCTTGGGGACCGCTTTTACCTTCATTAGTAGTAGGTCTCATGGAACTATTAAGATTGGAGGATAATGTTGCAGCCCTCAAACGGCTAGCTTCTACTGAGGTGCGGTGAACTGGTACAGCTTGACCGGGAATTCCCCATGATCCTACCATTATGAAAATCAGAATCTCAGAAATCGAGTATATTAGATTACTTAAATAAAAAACTAATAACTATAGAGTTTAAAACTAAGTATTATTTCTAAAGACACAGTTGTGGAATTACGTGTTAAAAGTAGGCCAATCAGGGGTCTTTTAAATGAAGCATTTTAAAAAAAGCATTTCCTTGAAGTAAGATCTTTTCTATATATCTCTCATTTGCTTTGCTAAAACTATAAGCCAATGAACTGGATGTAAAAAATTGCCTTCTTAACCAATGAAAAAAAAGAAATTTGGCGGTATTGCCTATCCCTCTTGATTAAAAAACGAGCTCAAAGCACTGAACATCATATCCTGAAAGTTTAATTGTGGAAAGTGAAAAATAAACTTTTAACAAATGCTGTAAAATCCGAACCAGAAGACTCTGTGATATCTTCAAGTGCTGCTCTCAGTATCATTTTAGCTCCTCTCGTCTCCATCATTAGTTGAAATTTCTCAGTTAACCGATTTCAGTTGACTCCCCCCTTCGATGGAAAATGTACAAGTTATTTATTTTGTCATGACTTACAACCACAATAATTGTGCTACCATAGAGGTGTGTCGTGTTTTCTAATTTGTTATAAGCTGTTTACTTGCACCTGTCAGATACAAAAAATGAGAACCGCAAAATTCTTAAATTAGTCTTCCAAGCGCGCCCCTAAAAGTTCACAAGATCAGTCGAGAGAAAGAGGCGGGGATGATTTTACCAAATAAAGAAGTTCAAAGAAATTAAGGATTAATTTCATAATCTGTCTTTGATAAACTACAACTTGAAAAAGAGAAGAAAGGTAAGCTTGAGGCTCTTCGATTTAGAGGATACAATTCAATAATTCATTTGCTGATTACCATTAACCAAAACCACTATTAATCACAATAACTTAATTGATTCACTTGGTCGAAATGAGCTATTTATCTCGCTTAACCAGAGACTCCAATACTTTAAAGGGGGCTCAATTAAATTCCACTTCATTGGCTTCTCAAGTCCAATCTTCAATTGCATCTGATTGATATACGCTTTATTGAGGTAGTAAAGTACAGACGAAGTGGAAGATAGATGCCAAAATAGGGATGCTGAGTACTGAAGCCAATGCAAAGTCAGCAAGTCTATTGAAGGACGATTAGCAATACATAAGCGGCGCAAAAACTAAGCATGCCTTAAACGGCTTTAAGACATAAGTTCCAACAAGTTAAAAAGAATGAGTAAAAATAGTCCACACTATGAATGACAGTTGCCACACGTATGATATTGATTTGCTTTAAGTAGATACTGGCACAGTTGCAGATACCAACAGACAAAAATAATATTGCCGATTTGACTGCGCACTGAACATTTACTAAGCGGTAAAGAGAACATGGACAGGCAACGCCGAACCAGTAAAATTCACGTTCACGATGTAAATGTAATTATTTTGTTCTAGCACAGATTGAGAAGAAAAACATTTTTATTCAACGCGTGCAATTTAGCCTATTGATTAGTTAAAGGTAGGGGGGGGGGAGCGGGGGTGGGGGTGGGGTGGTTAATGCAATCCACAAGCACAGCAAATTTACACCAAACCAGAGGTGGATTGTAAACAGGGGAAAAACTACAAATTCAAAGCATAATTTAGAGCAGGTAATATAGAAGGCTGGGTATAACTACTATGACCTTATTTAATAATAGTACTAACAGGAGCGACAATAGAACGAACCTTGAAAGTTTAACTGAATAGCTTTTCCACTTAGATATACACCTAGTAAATAGACAAAAAAGAGTATACAGTCTACACAAAGCTACACACAATTGGAGCTTAAGTTACATTATTCCAGTTCATTGAATTCAAATCGATATAATAGTGAGTCTGACTGGAATAAATCTAATAACTTGCATTAATGACACACATCTTGAATTACAATGACTTCAAGAGAATCAACCATATCCAACAATTAGCGTCTCCACAAAAAACTTAGTACTGAAGAGCAATTAACGGGATTTGGGTTGTTGAATATGACCGTTAATTAAAAGACTTTTTTATCGAATAAAAATCTCTTCAAATAATGAATAAGAAGCAAATTTGCTACATTATAGTTTATTGACAAATTAAACCACTGTTGAACTAGAAGACAATTTTCAAATTACTCTTTTCAATAAAAGACGGAATAGTTTAAGGGGTTCTATGGTTAGGCAAGCAGGAATCATTTCTAAGAAGCGGAAACAAATAAAATAAACTGCATATTTTCAGGAAATTCAGAACCATATGACTGCTACTAGGCAGGGAATAAACACGGAATTACTTCAAATAAAGTACGATAATTCAGTACTAGCCATCATACAGGGCGAAATTTTAAGGGCAAAAAATCAAGGAGATAAGCAACTAGCAATCGGTCGATCGGTTCGAAACACATGATATTCTAAGACGCAAATTCAATTAATATGCGTATGTTAGGAGGAGAGCCCGTTTTAATAAATTTAAAGAGTGTTATGACCACATTATTGCCTAAAAGTCAATATACGGGGAAACGAATAGAGATCTTATTGTTCGCAGAATAAAAAGAAATTCGCCAAAAATACCAATAAAATGGATGAGATAGAAAACGAATAATAATAATGATTGATAATTTTAACAAAACTTAAATCTAATTTCCGTAACAATTAGCCAATATAGGCAAGTACAATAACCAGAATTTTGGAGGTGATCAGCTTAACCATCGAATAGATCTCCTGATATAAGCCAAGAAACAATCTACACATATGCGACTCCCATAGAAATGGAGAGCATTTCAGTGATCCAGTAGCATAAATCTGATTGAAAGTATCTCCGACTGATAATCAAATCCTAACCACTCATGGACATTCTTCAAAAATCTTAGGTTCAATAATAACTTCGATCGCTGAAGATTACTAGACACCTCAATCGATTACCACCGTAAACCATAGCCTGAATACATCACGAAGACAAAGACCCCACTAATTTACCAATATATACCGTTAAGGGACAATAACATTAAATAATAAAGGCTTTCTCCAAACTGATCATATATGAGGATCCTTGTTCTAACTCAATAATGTAAGCCGATATAATAATGTAGTCTTAACAACGCAATACATTTAGGTTGAAAAAAGACTTATGTTTATAGCAACCAAAGCAAACAAAACGAAGATGAGAATAGTGCAAAGCTGTTTATTACACAGCCTAGTTAAATCCTACAGCACATTCTCCGGCAGGAAGATTGCATAACGAAAGCAGCAAAACAAATCCATAAGCTCTCTGTTTCATTTTACATTAAAAGGTGATTTAAAATGAACGAGGCTAAACAACTGCCATAAGCATCAGCACAAAGAAAAATACGAAAAATTTTTGAACAATTTATAGAACACAATAAACAACGAATAACTGATCAATATCTCGGTAAAATAGGTAAAAAATAAAAAGAAAAGCTAAAAATAAATATAACGCTTACCTGGGTTCATTGACTTGCTTCGTGCTTGAGATTCGAGTTTATTGATCTGCTTGGCCAACTGTTCAACCATTTGTTCTAGACGTGCACATCGATCTACTTGAACATTGAATATCTTCCGCCAACGGCGCGTTTGTGATCGAGCATACCCGAGGAAATCAGAGCAGGACTAAAGTTGAACAGAAAATTATAATAATAGATAAAATGAATAATCATACTTAATAAAAAGGATATGAATTTATACTCACATTAACCATACCTAAACTGGCAACTTTATAAATAGCAGCTTTATCTCGAATAATATTAGTCTTTTCTAAAAACTCAGGTGGAACATTTGAGCCTTCAAGATCATTAATGACTTTTTGCAAATCATCAGCCTTTTGTTTGAGAGTATCCTGATAGTGCTGGAGATCAATAATTCGTCTCTCAAAATTTGCAATTGAGCCGTCGACAAGTCTCGCAGCGTCTTCTGGCATCAATGCTGGAGCTGACCAGGCTAAATCACTTTCATCACCATCCGCTTCTTCCCATTCATCAGAATCATCCCCTAAATATTGAAAGTTAATAATCGAAATAATTCTAGCGCCTTTAGAGCTAATATACACACCTGATTTTCCTAAAGCAAGTGCATTCGATCTAGCAAGAGTGAGAGCAGCCATCCACTTCTTGTGTTCTGCCTCATTCGCAGCCTTGAGATGGAAAGTCTGAGTGCTGCTGTTTGAAATCACCAAAGTCAAATGTCCTGTAGCGACTATCTTGGCATTGGCCAAATTTATTGTTCCTCTACATGTATGGGTGACTTCGGCTTGATTTCTACTAAATTAGCTTTCCGTAAGTAGACTTACCGATAGTATGAAAGTAGACCATTTTGCAAGACAAACCAACGTTTTTGATAACCTTTCAGATAATTAGTCCACTTAAGGAGATGGCCCCTAAAATTAACATAAGTTTCGTCAGTCATTTGATGAACGACTTTGCGTTGATTGGCTGACTAAATTCTTTGAAATTTTGCCTAAAACGTAAGCAGATTATACGTAAATATGTGTCACAAAATTAGTTTCAAAAGCCAAGTAATTAAAAATAGATGGCAATTAAATATATTTCTATATTTTTAAATGTGTTCACCTAAGCTATGCTTGTTTTTGATAAATAATAAATTGTTACATTTCATATTATTTACAAATTCAGTCATAGTTAGCCTAATCACGTGAATGAATAATTACTATAGCATTTACGCCTTGATTAATGGTTACCAAAGTCATTTCGAACTTTTTATCAGTTATTCTTATATGCCATACTACTACCCAGAAAATATTGTTTACTAATATTAATTGCAAAGCAGTCTTTATGTCCCCTTTCCATTTATTCGGTTCCTGATATATATATATATATTTGTTCATTTGTAAATCAAGTACTGATTTATTTATACGGCACAGTTCATTCATTTCGTTTCAATTTCTTTTAGTCCTCTCGCAAAGGAAAGTACTTAGAGAGTTGGGAAGCAATATGGCAACAACCCAGGTAGGACCAGCCTAAAAATCTATTCATTCAAACGGCATTCCGAAATATACAGCTAATATAACCATTGCGATCGCAAAATTCCGTTATATGGTACCTATACACTGATATTTAGACATTATTTCCAATTCAATACTCTCCATTTCTCCACGAATTTCGAGTAAAGCCCCGTTATTTCTGTTATGGGAACAAGTCTTATCTACCTTCGGTGATTCACCTTGAGCCAAAATACTCATGGCTTACGTAAATTTAGCATTCCAATCAGGAGAAGAAACTCGGTCAGAAACTGCATGATTTAATTGCCCTGGAAGAACTTCAATAGACTGGTTTTAGTCGAAATAACTGTCATCAGCACCCATCGCAGACACAAACCGACTCCATGATTGAGGGCGAAAAATTCGATTAACTGTGATGATTTTCGAGGAAATCTGCTGTGAAATCTTATCAAATTGCTATGTTGCTTTCCTCTAGAAAAACAACCTAGTACTCTGCTTTGTAACTCACCAGGTCGTATTGTATTCTTTTCCAATTGTTAAGAGAACATTGAGCAAAAAACACAATTTCTTTATTTTCGGATAGACAGCACGAGTTAGCAAAAAAATAAGATATTCACTTCATTGTTCTAGATGAATTTCAGACATCCATTCTCATTGCCTTCACGTATATAATGAAAAATTGGCTTAAGCTTTTAAAACAAGCGTGATAAATGTGAACACTTGACACATCTGAAAAGCGAAACGCTATTCATATATTCTTCTAGTATAAAGGTAATTCTTCATTCACTGATCCAGTTTCGACGGAAAAACCGTACACAGTTTATGAACAAGAAAAGCATCAGGAAGCACTATGTTTTATTATTGATAGCATGATAATTAAATGAATACAAAAAATTCCGTATACACATGACAGCGTGAAATAATAAAACCCGTCCAAAAGCAAACTACACCTCAACGCCTGGAGGAAGAAATCCATTCTCATCGGCTTTTTTAAGCAAATCGCAGAACAACGGGCTCTCCAACTAAAAAATGGGGCGAAAGATATGGAGTACATGTCTTTATGAATTGTCGTATAATAAAGTGACTGAAACCAACTTACACTTATTGAATACTGGCAAGTAGATGGTTCGAGGAAGGAGAGCTGAACGTTTGTAATGATCTTCCTTTGACAACTAAGATGCAAAAATTAAATTTACACCAACGCACACAAAAGATGGAATATGTTCTTTAAAACTAAAAGCTTACACGAATGATAACTTGACAGATCGCGGCGATTTTATATCATCACAATAGTCTCCATCACCATAGAACTGCGTTAGTTTACTGAAACGCAACGGAGGTAAGAGAGAGATTGTGTGTATGTGCAGAAATTCGTCTTTGCTTAGAGTGAGGAAAACTTACAATCGATTTTCGAGAGGAAGCTGGGGTCTTCTAAGTGAGCTTTGTTTGACCCAATTTAGATGAGCATCCGCATTCCATTTTCCCAAAATAATGACATTTCGGTCACCGGTTTCTGGGTCCTTTGAAAAAAAAGAATTAATATGTAATTGAGGAAATGTTTAAAACGTAGAAGTCTGTAACGCATTGAGAGCTTCATGCAAACACACAAGGAAAACACAGAGGCAAGACTGCTTAGTACGATCACCCTCATTACAACACCTTGGGTTGACGAACGAAATGTACTCTCACCTAAATGGGCTGTTAATTAAGCCCAGCTGACCGTTTTACTAGACTACGTGAAATTGTATAATCTGCATTCATGATTCGATCACGATTTAACTCACTGTACAACATAGCCGGCTATTGCAAGTCTTCATACATTAACGTTTAAACTAACAGAGTGTATATATATATTCAAATAAGTTAAGATAGAAATCCAACAATATGTACAATCGAAATACCCTCTCACCTCATGATATTGAGTAATGCGACTTCCGTAGCAGACTTCATGTCGCCACCAACCGGCTCCACCTGTGAGACAGGTCTCGCCTGCCAGGAAAGATTGAAGTTCTCGGCGCTGAGATTGATATAATTCCTTCACCGCTTGCCTACCCACAATTGGGGACTGGATAGGTGGTGGTGGCAGAGGTGAAGCCCCTTCCTGCTCTCCTTCTGCGATTTCGTCATTCTAAAATAAGCAAAAAAACAAGATTTGCAATTCAAACATATAAAACTTAATAGTATGCGGATATTTCAAAGAGCATATTCGCTATTTTTAATTCGAAAATGAATATTTAGGCGCTAAACAACAGCACTAAAGCTACAATTCAACCCATTAGCACTAAAGTACGATGTATAAGAAATGAGTAATTTAAGCTCAAGTCTACCACTCATTAAATAGGGGATTTCGCAGTTATACCCAACAGCTTTGAAAGAGGAGAAGCCTTCATAATCGAATGATTAAGTCAAAGTAAGCACATTTAGCATAACATAAAAATAACTAAATTAGCAATAGATTGATCTATACTAACCGCCATCGTTCCCCAAGATTAACTAACGTCTCTAAAACGCTAAAAAAGTGACTAACGTCACCACCAAATCCTTTACACTCGGTAAATTGTAGATATAAATGATATTACAAAAAGGGGGGGGGGGTGTGCGATAGACTTACCTCCACGTGGAGCACCCTGGGCAACGTATATTCATACGGCAAAAAAGTCTATCAACCAGCAGTTGACTTCTGACTTCAAACTACCATCACCCCACTGCGGGCCATATTCGACCCCTTCCACAGTACTCATCTTACCTTTTTCTCTACCTTTGTGTCTGTCTGCTTCTTTTACATCTGTGAATCGCTCTTCTGTTTCCCACCCCTCGACTTTCTTCTACTTTGATGAACCTTCCCTCTGTGAAGCCCGAAGTCAGCTAAATGGCTAATGATAGCTATCAAAACGCCTGCCATTTGAAATAAATAAATAAATATTACAAAAAGGGTAGAATTCGGCTTACTTGTTGAGTTTCGAGAGGATCCACGGTTCTAACACGATAAACAACATTTCCCTGATTGTCAATCCTTTCAACCTGCAATATGGAAGAAAAATAATACTGAAAAGTTTTGAAATAGGAAAAAAAACAAAAAGCATAAAAAGGTAAAAAATACTTTCATTCATTACCAAGTTTTATGGTTACAAATAAAAACCACATTTTATTCATTAATTACACCTTTTAATAACTGTAATTACCAACCAACTGCTC
>UZAE01014125.1:0-16531 GCA_900617975.1 Rodentolepis nana | reverse complement strand
GGGGGGGGGACAGAAGAGTGTTTCAAAGAGACAGACACAAAGGCAGGGAAAAAGGAAAGGTGAGTACTGTGAAAGTAGTCGAGTACGACATATAGTTTGAAGTCAGAAGTCAATTAAAGGTTTATAGACTTTTTGCCGTATGCGTATACATTACCCAGGGCGCACCACGTGGAGGTAAGTCTATCGCTCACCCATCTTTTGAGGAAGTAGCATCGCATAGTTTACTGGACTAAGCGAAGGCATGCTTCTAGAATTCCCTGGGTTAAATCTCCCTTACTCTTTACAACCCATTTCCTCCCTACCAGCCATTAGCTTATCTGGAAATTAGAAATTCTTAAAATGCTTAGAGACTACTCAAACCACCAAGTCTAGACCTCATTTCTCACGCCCGTCACTGTTCAAATGACTCCGCAAACTGTTTTGTATTTCCATTCGCACACACAACGCAGACACAGTCTTGCCATTTACCTACTCTCTCATCCCCATTCTCTCGACTTCTCATCCCGGTAATTTCAGCACAGCATGGCCAGCACATTCTGTAACTGTTGCTTGCTAATTTTAGTTGCCAACACTAGCACTTGTTTCTAAGATCTAGGGCTAGTTAATTAAGTTCCCACAATTTGGTGACCCTATAGTGTAATGGCGTTCAGCGATCACCCCATTTCTTCTCATCGATTCACTGATTCTTGACATTGTTAGATAGCTTTACTACACTCACAACCCAGTCAAATCTTTCTGAAAAAATACATCAATCATAGTTGAAGGATTATTTTAAGCTACTTATTTGATTTCTCTCAATCCTGTTCAAGTAATCCACAGGTTCCTAATTTCCACCCATATCGCATGCCAAGGTTCCTTGTACTTTGGCTTTATGTTAAGCGATCCTAAGGATTCTCCACCGTCGTACGCAACCGTTTACTTGACGAAGGTGTCCTGCATTCCAGTCAAGCTGTATAGTATAAATACATTACTGCCCGCAGTAGAAGCGTCATTCAGCCATCGATTAGTAAAGCAGTATTTGAGATTCATTCTGTTACTATATTAGGTAAAAATCGACCCTAGAACTAACCCCATGAGCAAACCCAGAAGAACAAATGTTTTTTTCAACCTTTTAATCTTCTACAGATCCAGACAAGTAACAACTCAACCAAAACACAACTAGATATAGAAAAACCATTATAAATCGGTTATTATGATATATTAATCAAAATATAACTGTACACAACTAAATATAGGCAGAGGAAAACAAGTGGAGCTTATGAAGCGTCCTCTTCGTCCACATCTGAGCCAGCAGATCGTTTAGACCTACTTCGATTCCTTCGACTTGACTTCGACTCACTTTCTCCATCATCTGAGTCACTATATTCGTGTCTGTGTCTTCGTTTCCTTTTCTTTTTTTCATGCTTCGATTTCGAACTTGACGGACTGAGTGGTAACGGAGAATTGTGATCATCGCCTTCACCCGTTGGTAATGTTGATTTTTTAGCTGCTCGAGCAGCTTTCCGAGCCCTATAATGAGAACGGAATTATAAATGAACTCAGAACAAGTTATTAATAGGGATACGGCATAAAGAGACGTTTACAGCTTTCGTTCCCGTCTGGCTTTCTTCTTCTGCTCTTTACGGATTTTTTTCATGGTCTTTTCATCCAACACAACATCTGAATTTGATAACTGAGTGATGGAGGCACATAGTGAAACAGAGTCTTCGCGTGAAGCTGAGCGTTTACGGGGAGAACGAATAGGAGTAGTATCAGGTTCAACATTGGTGCGATTTTCGGCACGAGAACTATCATCATGGACAGGAGACACATCCTCCAGAGAACGTCTTGATGGTGATCCATCGCGGAATGGACTTTAGGAAATAAAATTTCAGTTTGAAATCGAACAAAACAAAAAGTATAAATGCAAATTTCAGATAATTAAAATTACCAACCAGAATTCAAAAGCATAAAAATCGATGAAAATCTAAATCGAAGTCATAGGTAACTCTAAATGAACTCGATGAGACGCTACTAACTAAAAAACTGAAATGATAAGCAATACAGTCCAAGAAAAACCTTTACTTGACGGAAGTTAAACGCAACTTTTGATTCCCTACAGCTTACATAAATACATTTCATTATTAAATAATTACTTCGATACAAACTGCGGTTGACAAATATTCGATCAAAATGACCTTAAACAATGCTAGATTCGTTTTAAATTATCAACACAGATTAGTTAAGAATGAATAATCTAATCTCATATCAGGTCACTAGAAAGAACTAAACTAGCAATAAATATTCATAAACAAATCAATTTGGATTCAAAAAAAACTCCACCTTCTTAAACGCGATTTATCCACATTATTCTCGGATCTGCGAGTACGCTCCACTGGAGGTGAAATCTCACGAGAGTAGCCACGTCTGGGAGCGGAAACTGAAGTAGGTAAAATTGGGGAATCATTCCTACGTGGCCTATATGGAGAAGGCCGGTGATGATTTTTTAACGCAGCGGCTTCTCGCTTTTTTCGAAGCCATGTCTCATAATCATCACGTTTTCTTTCTCTGTTTCTATGACGACGATCGGAACCGCTGCGTGAACGATGGCGCCTTGATGTTACTATGGAAGATCTTCTACGAATTCTTCGATCATCTCGATGTCTGCCGTAGTAATCATCTGGAACATCATGTCTATGACGAGGCGATGCCACCCTACACCGCCGTCTTCTAAAGTCACAACAAAGAAGGAAGTACAACTAAAATACAAGCGAATCCCATCGAAACCTTGAAGGTAGGACTCAATTTTCTTACCTTCGTTCTGACTCTTCCGCATACTTCCTCTGAATCCCATAGAATTCCTCCTTTGATAGAACTTTTCCGCGAGCGTCCAATAGTGGATTAAGTGAAGGATTAGGGAATCCACTAGGGTTAATGCACCCGAGTAGAGAGAGCTGATCTATCGGAGCCCAGGGCAAAAGTTGATTCGTGGGAAAAACGGAATTAAGGGGGGGCTGGGACTGACTTACAGAAGATAATGCTGCCAAGCTAGCAAGAGATACAGCAGAGGCAGCATTTTCACTGGGAAATACTAAAGGAGCCCCATTATAAACAGAGGCAACGTTTGACAAATTCGTAATAACACTCTCTGCACCAAGTGAATTATTTCCACAAGGCAAATTGGCTAAGCTATTTGTATTAGAAATAACAGAAGCAACGGTGTCAGAGGGTTTATTAACAGATGAATCAGATTTAACTGTAACGGAAGGTGATGTGGATGGTTGGGAGGGTTTCGGAGAACCAGATTCGGAAGGAGTTTCTTTGGGCTTATCATCTTCCTTGTTCTCCTTCACGCCTTCTTCCCGCTTTTCTTGTACAATTTCTTCATTTTTATCTTCTACATTCTCTTCAGCATTTGAGATCGAGGTTGCCGCGATTTGTTGTTTTGGTTTTAACACTCGGCGGACAATCTAGAAGAAAAGCAAATTTGAGAAGAATGCAAACTAACCTCAGGTTTAACCTCACTCTCTTTGACCTCAGCAGTTGGTTTTGGAGGTGATGGAATATTTGAAATTTCTGGTTTAGCATCAATAAGCAAGAAATCTTCAATAGCACGTCGTAGGGATGTATTTTCAACTATCGAAGACTCCAGTTTTTCCTTTGGTTCACCGCATTTCGGGCATTTCTGATGACCATCAACAAAGCAGTAATTGGTTATGCACTCACTGCAGAATGAGGTACCACAGCAAGTCACCAGCACAGCGGCTTTGCAAATATTCTTGCACAAAGGACACAAAAGTCCCTCAGAAGGGACGGGCTTTTCAGGAGGAACATAGGGAGGATTTTCTTCGATAGAGAAAGGACGCTTTTCCTTTTTACTTTGCAAATAAGCCTCACTAGTGGCATAAAATAGTTTATGGAAATGTGCTACTTACGCATCCTTAATTGGCACCATATAGCGTCCATTTTTGTCTAAATATGCACCAGGAGTGCCAGGCTCAACTCTTACTAAGAAATCCTGAGGAATACCAGTTGGACGTTTGACAGTTTTTGAATCCAAGAGGTTACCCCGGGAATCCTTAATTCCTGGGCATTCGTGTATCCAATGTCCTTCTTGATTGCACTTGTGGCAAACGTAATGCGGTGGAGGAACTCCATATGCTTTTGGTTTTACCGTATAACTAAAGCCATGTTATTCAAAAAGTAAGCCTTACTATTTTGATGAAAGACCTTCGGCTGTTCTGTCGAACATAATTTTGATCTTGTCGTCTTCAGAAAGATTTGATTCTGCCAAATTTGTTGCCGACTAAAAAGATAAAAATGAAAGAAATGGCTTACGTTTGAGTGAGTAATAGAAGAATTCCCAAACTAAAATGGAGGAAAGGCGTAAGATAAATTAAGACTTCATAAAAGAATTAAAAAAATTAACTTACATTCTTTTCTCGGCTAACTGTAACTTGAAGTGGTTTTTTCCTCTGAGATTCACCGTTAGCTTTGGGAACACGTCTGACGATTATACTGGTATATTTTGGAATCAATTCGTTTTCTTTAATATATTCCTTTCCGGAGCCATCCTCCAATTTCAAATCAAAATCCGAAGCACGTAAACAGCACTTTGTTTTTATAGCATTTTTCAAATCCTTAACAGAAATTGCAGAGCCGTCAAACTGAATTGTATCCTGCTTGATGCTAGCTTTGAATCTAAAGTACACCTCTGAAGCCATTCAACCTGGTAGTGAAAACGAAACAATGTCTCGCAATTTAAATGAATTTAAGTAACTTAAACAAAACTGTTTCCCCAACATAATGGATTTTCACTTATATTATTGCAAAAATAGGCTTAAAAATTCGCACTTTAGTATATAGAGCAGTAAAAATCATTACTATTTTCGCATTTTGAAATAATTTCAACTTATATAACAAAGCATTTAAATTTTGAGCTGAATCTCACTAATAAAGATGTCTTAAAATTTTTCATTTAATGAATCTGCCATTTCTAAAATGTCAACTTTAAACTATCACAATTTTTGTGGAATTCAATTCATACTCCCTCTCTTAAATTTATCTTAAAATCTAATTATCCAATATGAATAGCATCCAAATCGTGAATAACAGAGTTTGAGCAAAATTATTCTAAGCGTCTGAAATGGATATTATCCCCATCTTATCTAAGTGCAGATATTATTTTTCATTCCATCGCACGATTGTGCAACCTATGTATTCAATCACTATAAAATTAACCGTGCATTGATCTTACTAAAGTTACATTTTTATGTGACATTTAACTTTGTCAATAGAGTCTCACACTGTTAACAACGCCAATAAAAATTCTTTTACCTATGGATAATATATTTTGTTCAAGGAATTTGGCTTATTTTAATTTTTAAATGAGTGCTTTAAAGAGTCATTCTTCCTATTTATTATACAGCTCGTTACAATAAAATTAGTATATGTTACAATGTATAATTTTAATGCCTCGATAGCATTGACCAAAAATTAAGTGGAGTGTCAGACACTAAAGTGAATTTTCCTTCATATAAAATAATATATATCAATAGTTTTAAAAGATAACAGTCTTTATGAAATCGATAAACACGATTTCATATATATGTGTTGAAGCCCAACATATTTTGTCTTTTCGACTTACATTGAAGGTGAAAAATAAGAATCTTCTTTGAAAAGTTTGCTGTTTATGCTGTTAAAATAGCAAATTCACCAAAATAAATATTCATACTTAGCTTTGACGTAGAAGCAATTAATAGTGAATTTTAATTTTGTTTGATCTATCTGTATGCATAATTGCGTTTGTCCATTGGTTTTATTCAGGTTTCATCTTTATTTAGATTTCCACTCCTTATTCGAGCTCCTGTTTTGTACTTCTTGGGTGTGTTTTCGTCATTTCCTCTTGATGCGTGTCATATTCGTTCTTCTCTGTTTTAATATTATGGTCTTTGGAAGCGTTGGTTCGGGTTTTAGGTGTTCACATCTTCTTCCTGGGCAGTATAAATGTGATGAACCACATATTTTTAATTTGACTCAAGAACCCATTTTTTGTTCTGATCCATCTGGCATCACTAGAAGTAAACTGTTTTGATAAATGAAACATTTTTTAGTTAAATGTTATCCTGCTCCTGGCATTTCATGTGCCGATTTGCTAGAAGCAAATGGAGTGGAGTACTTTTTCAAGAATGTTACCTGTTTATGGACGTACGTAATATATAGTAATTTGTCGCTTTTCTCCTTTAGTAATGGGTACAATCATGAGATAGCTTTACTTCTTTCTATATTCGGAGGCCTTTTTGGGCTGGACAGATTCTATCTTGGTTACATTGCTTTGGGTTTGTTCATCTTATGTTTGTAAACCTCGTCTAGGATCGCTTAAAATGTGGTCAATTGGGGGACTTGGCTTATGGTACTTAGTTGATCTTATTTTGTTAGTAACAGACGTAAGTTTACGAGCACATTTTCCTTTGAACCCTTTATAGTGTCTGCTCATGCATACTTCTTTCTATTTTAGAATCTGCATCCGGCTGATCACTCAAATTTGACTCATCTCTACTATAATCCTCCTTTATCTTACATTCACGACGGTCTTTAAGTCTTTATGCAACTTAACGACTGTGAGGAGGCTCACTTACGTTTCCTTTCTCTTATTTCCTTCATTACTAATCGTGACGTTTGTGCTCAATTACATCTGCACAGTTTCGAAAATTCCTTGTCCTGTGAATTGGAAGTTTGGGCTCCTCTTCTTGCTAACTGTTCTTATCCTGAGGGTGTGCTTTGCTGCAAAAACCTCACCACGCCAATTGGAATTGTTCCCAAAACTCGAGTTCGTGAAACAGACGTAATTGCCCTTGAAATTGACTTTCGTGACCTCTAATTGTGCACGAAATGAGCTCATCGGATTTATCCCAAGAACAAACGAATAATTCTGCTTCACCACTGAAAAGACGTCGTACTTCTGAATCCAAGTCTCCTGAAATCAATTCGGCTTCATACTCTCCCTCCAATACTCAGATTTTGCGAGTGCTCCGTAACGATACTCGTAACAAAACGATTTGCCTTCACGTTAAGTTTAAAGACTCATTGGAAGAAGATGGTATTGTAATATTGCAAAAGTCTCCCTTTCCTAGTGAAGTTTCAGCTCTTTGTTCGGCCAAAATCGGTGCTACTTATGTTGAAGAGAATCCAGATACAGTGACTTCAAATCAGGTTGATTTCCCTGAATGGAAAGTAGAAGACGTTGTAAATAATGATATCTACTATCGTTCCTCCGTAATGACTGGTTTGGAGGGTGTGAATAAAGTCTCCATGACTGTGATTCATCCAGCTGCACCACAGCATTTTGCCAAGTACTCTTCATCAAATCGTCAAATCGTGCAAGAGACACCGAAGGTCTATCAGAGTGTCGTTCTCCCTTTTCTCGAATCCAATCCGAAGGATCTGGGTTGGGTTGAAAACATCCTCAATGGCACAGCTGAAGTTGAACGAGTTTTATTCACTGACGAGGATCCAAGCCTCGGTTTTACACTTGTTTTGGATTATCGTTGGGATGAAAAGGATCTTAAGGAACTTCATGCCTTGGCCCTTGCTAGAGATGCTGGGTTGATGTGCTTGAGGGATTTGCGAGCCTGCCATCTCCCTATGTTGAAGAAGATGCTTGCTGACGGGAGGAAGAGGCTTGTCGAAAAGTACAGTGGTGAAGAGGGAAGAGAGGAATGTTTGAGGCAGGATCAAATAGTAGCCTATTTTCATTATCCACCTACCTTTTATCGTCTTCATATGCATTTCATTCATGTTGATAGTTCAGCAGATGGTGGAACTCAAGTTGGAAAGGCGTATCTGGCAGAAGATGTGATTGCCAATATTGAGTTGAAGAGCGACTATTATGCTGAGAGAACGATTCCTATCTATCTCCATGATACGCATCCATTCCTCATGGCAATTCGTAGAGCGGAGCAAAAATAATCAGTGTTTTTTCCATGCTTTTTTAATAATAATGTCTTGGGCTTAATATTGATGCCTTCAAATTTGGTTGACTTTATTGCATGTCGACGTAAGGGACTCTGAAAGCATATATATGTAAAAATGATGCTGTGGATTGAAGGCTTTCGAGAACCAAGTATAGCGTGTCTATAGTTGAAATCGTGGTGATTTGAACTTTAATGAAACATAAATCTCTCCACTGAAGGTCCTAAGAACCCGATTGGTCTTTTTGAGGATCAGCAACGTACTTCGGCTTTTCCCGAAATTGGAAAACGGGGGGTTGGATCGTGGGTGTATTGGAAAGTAGCAAATAAATGAGGTGAGAGGAGTAGGCAAAGACATGTTGTGATAGAAGAGTGAGAGCTGAAATAGTATCGGAGGGGCTGTTGGTATGGTAAACAGTGGAGCTTACTAGGGGAGATATGACTGTGAGTCTCTATGCACGCCTCTACTGAGGAATTGAGGCTAAGATGGCAGCCTTAAATCAGTATGAGATCACGTTAACAACGAATCGATGTGGGCGTGGAGCGAGTCAATAAAACCAGGGATCAGAGATATTAGCAATTTAGATCCTATGTGTACATTAGCAGCAGTTGTAGTAAGCTCACTGTTCCCTTACACTTCAATGTCGATTGGCCCACCTTTCTCACCCTTGGGGAGCTTAATTTTATTTATACTACTTTGACCTGTATGGAAAATTTACTTTTATGATGAACCACGAGCTATTTTGTGCTTCCTCAGTAGTCTTGCGTTCCATGATAATCTGTCGAACAACCAACAAAATTCACCCGACAATTAGGTTAGTAAAAATTTATGCGTCAACACATGCTCTCGGTGGAAAAACCCAACCTCTTGGCACCAGCTACAATACTTTCGTTGTTTTAGTTGTAGTGCTTTCTTATCACGCGAATTAAAAGACGACTTAGAACTGAAATTTGGTTTATGTGATACAATAAAAGTATCAAACAAAGTAGTGTGTCGTTGTGTGAAAGTAATTATAATATAACTATAATTAAAATTTGGGATGTGCGATAGACTCACCTCCACGTGGTACATCCTGGGCAACGTATACTCTTACGGCAAAAAAGTCTACTAACTGGCAGTTGACTTCTCACTCCAAACTACCATCACCCCACTCTATGCCATATTCGACTACTTTCACAGTAGTCACCTCACCTTTTTCTACCTTCGACTTTGAAAACCCTCTTCTGTCCCCCCCCCTCTCGACTTTTTTTCACTTTGATTTTCCTNTAAAGGGCTAATGATAACTATCAAAAACGCCTGCCATTTGATTTAAATAAATAATTAAAATTTGCCATGCTAGGCCAGCTTAAATCAAATTTATGATTTAGTGCTATGTGGGACGATTATATTTTGTCTTTTAAAGGCGATTAATTTGAGGTAAATGTAAGTGCCGATAACGCAATGGAAGAGAGTACCAATTTCCGTCGCTAATTCACGTTATGTAGGCATCTTACAGTCGACGAAATGTCAGGCTTTCTCTTGCATGTCTAATGGTTGGGAGGAGATAAGTGAATGAACTTCACGTGATAAAGCAACCCTAATCAATTCCATGACATGGTTACCACTTGGTAGGGCTTGCACCCTGAATCATGTCCGTGAATCAAGATATGTCAAGTTCTCCAAGCGAAGAAATAATGGATGAGCTTCGAGAGGTTTTTGCAATTTTCGACCGTGACCACAATGGGTACGTCTCCCTATCCGAGCTCAAATCAATGATGAAACAATTCAATCGAGCCTGTACAAACGACGAGGCAAAGGAGATACTGGGGCATTTGGACACTAATCATGATGGGAAAATAGATTTCCATGAATTTGTGGCTATGATGCAACCACTGCTATCCGAAGATGGCACAGGTGCTGATGTTTACCATCGAGCGGCCTTCAAATTCTTCGACAAGAACGGTGATGAAAGCATCTCAACTGATGAATTGAAACATGTTCTGAAAACACTTCACTTGAAGCTGTCGGACAACGAAGTGGATGAGATGATTAAAGAAGCAGATCTTGATGGAAATGGCTTAATCTCCTTTGAGGAATTTAAAAATATGATGAGAAAACCGCAAACATCTTGAAGTCATTCTCGTTAAGCTATTTATTTACTTTTGCTTTCTTTCTGCTATTTATTTGTGCCAATTATAATTGTGCTAAACGTATTTCACCGTAAATTGTAATTAAGACAGCTGTTTACATTTCTTTAAGTTTTTTCAAAGGTTTAATAGAGGCATTTACAAAGTTTATCTAATAAAAGAGCGTGATTATTATTTTTCTGAAGACCAAGGCCTTGAAATGTCATAGTATATTAATGATGCTAACAAACGAACGTTGTTATCAAAGTAAATAATGTGGTAGCTGTCAACATAAATGCAAATAGTCGTTTACTCTAATGCATTTTTTCGCTTTCATCTTCTACTTCACGGTTGAAAATATATCTTCAAAGGTAAAAGTTGTATAAACTCTCTTCCCATGACGCCGATGGGGTAATTTGTAGCGGATTAGCTACCTCAATAACCTTGAATATTCTCAGAAAGCTCTATAGCAGTTTCTTCCAACTCGAAAGTCCCTGGGAATTAGCTAAGCTAAGACAAAGTTATAAAGGAAACAGACGTGTATCACGTAGTACGTTTATTCAGTACGTATATTGATAGCGAAGTGTGTTTTGGCACAGCGATTAGTTAGCAGATAAATCTAGCATAAGTCGAGTGAACATTAATAGCTAAACATCTCTGAGTAGTGTCCTGTAGCAGGATTTCTATTGGTGTGATGAAGTTTCCCACAAATTCTTATTAATTTTGGAAGTAAGCTCTGGTTACTTATAGTCCCGATGGAATCGGTAGATGGCACAACACAACAAAACCATCACTATTTATAGATACCCTCTTTTATCTTTAATAATAACTTTAAGCTTGTTAATGCCTGTGATTGCCTTAATTTTAGAGACCTGCTCATATCCAGAGGACGAAGACAGATTATTTTTTTTCTTAGGTTCGTGGCGTACACAATCCGCACACTATTTGGAATGTACGGCCATATGTGCATTGCATTGCTCAGGTATTTTGCTTTATGAGTTCACTCAAGTTAAAATAGATATATTTGATAACCAATCATATTTACCAACACAATAATTTTCAATAAACGTTTTGCTGGCAACACGTCTTCCTTCTCACTATCATCGCGGCAACCTTTCCTATTAGGGAGATCTGCCACAGAGATTTCTGAGTTAGTGAACGTTTTATCCGTGTTGGAATCCGCTATAGGATTGGATGGAAATTCACATCCATCCCATCTCTATGCTTTAACCAGCAATACACTGACTGAGACATCTCCATCTCAGATACGAGCAAGCGAGAACGATGCAATTGCAGTTGCGAACTTAGTTCACATAAGAAAAACTGTTCAATCAATACACTTATTTGTGCGGCATCCACTACACTCGACATTGAACGTATTCACGGCATCATAGAGATTCCACTTTCTACAACGTACTTATTAATTATACTTTCAATTGAATTATCACTTTGTAGCCCATATTTACAAATTAATTACATTTTTAAACCCGTCAACAAATATTCGATTCAAAACACATTAGGAGATCAGAAAGTGGATAGTTTCTGTTCATTTTATTCTATTATTTTTTCCAAATATTACTAATTTGGGTATTGATCAATAGGCAAGAATGGGGGTTACTTTAATTAACTTCCGAAAATGAAGGTCTTACTGCAGACTGGACAAAAAACAAAGTTGCATCCAGTAAATTTCTACAAAAAAAGGGAAAAAAGCATATTTAACAAGCATAAATACAGCATTAATTTAAATGATAGTGGGAGTAATGTCAATGATGGTGTTGTGATAAGTAAAAGAGGTGATCATTACAACAATTCTACCAAAACAATCTAGTGACGAGTAGCTTTTTGCTTACGCTCTCTGGCATGTGCCAAATAGATGGATCAGATAGAATGATTTCTTTCGAGGCGCATTGGTCACCCACTCAACTGAATGCGCACCTACAACCAATGATCTGCTCATCTCACACTTACCAAGTGCAAGCACTGACTACTGAGCCCAATAGATACACTTTGGTCATACATATCCTCTATCGTCCCTAAATGAAAAAAATTTCATTGTACTTTTCGATCTGTTTTCAAAACCAATCGACTCTTGCTATTATTTTGATTTGCTAGTTCTTATTACCATACTGGTTTTATTTCGTTTGGAATACATTTCAAAAGTGTGGCAGTCAGCGATGCCAAATAGTGTTCCAACTGAAGAATCACAGCTTTGGAAAACCACAGTTTTCGAAAGTATTCTTATTCTCGGAGGAATTGAAAAATTACTTTCATTCTTCTACCTCTCTTCTATTTCATTCTAATTAAAGTTTACACGAAGGAATACTTACATTTACAAAGAGGCCGCAGTTAGGACACCTGTTGAAATTCATATCCTTGAATTTGCGAGAGACAATTACATCGGAAATGGAGCCAACTCGTTTTGTTATCTTTTCTATCAATTCCCGTCTCCTGATTTTATCACCTTCGTGAGCCAATCTCCAAATTAGCATTGCATTGGTTTCTGTAGGTTCTTAAAAATGCATGTAAATGCGGCTTTTTATCATCAACCACTACATATCCAAATATCGATCTTTTTATTTACGCCAATTCAAAAACCACCCCCCCCCCCTTACTTAATTATTCAACTATTTAACCTGTTCAAATTAAAATAAGTGCAACTTTTTCGCGATGGAACGGATAATGTGACGATATTTTAAACAATGATATCTTCGAAATCGCGAATATTCCACCGGATTGATGAAAGTAAAGTGCTTTATTTAAACAATAATTAAATTATTTTAAGATAATCCATTCATTTATGGAACGTTAGTGAGTACTTTGTTCAGTATGCATAACGGAACAAATAAAACATTTCGAATTATTTTTTGAGGACAGAAAATGGTGATCTAAGAATACACCCTTCTTTTCCCTGTTCTCATCACGAACAATCAAGCATATTGATTTATTTAATAGTTGTGTGTTGCACTGTGTAACATTTTCCCATCTAATCAACTTCAAAGCAACTATTTTCTTCCCCACTATCGGGTCTACCTCATGTTTAATCGCATAACATTAAGAAAAACATATCCTCTAAGAAATGGCCATTTCTTACCAAAAGTTGGAATTTCCTTATCCTCGTAACGGATAAAGGTGAGTGCTTCTGCCTCCACATTTCGATTCTCACCATTAAACTCCTCTTTTACTCCATTATTCTCACTTTCGCGATTAGGTGGCTCGGTAACTTCTAGGATTTCAGGAGCTGGTGCACAGGATTGACCAACGTGACTCAGCCGCAGACATCGTGGACAGAAGGCGTACTGACATACCGGACAACGGGCTAGATTGTCATTGTCGATAAGGCAGATGCTTTCGCATTTCTGGCGTGGACATCGGACTACATCGTTCATTAGAGCAAGACTTCGTTGAAGAAGAAAGTTGTCATAGGCCTGCAGCTTTTCTGGAGTGGTAAATTCTTTCACCTGGAATTGAATTCAAGTAATTTAAGTCAAAAATCACATAGATAAACACAGGAGGAAGAAATAATGATCTTGGCAGTAAGTAGAATACCGTGTGCGCACAGTGAAGCATGCACAACCGCATTCCCTTGTAGCTATAGTTGAAAATAGACACGGCTGCCAGATGTTTGCTTATAGAGAAACATACGGCAAAAGAATGAGGAGAAATAATAACTCTAGGCTATAATAACTATAGTCCCTTGATAAGTGGACCCTTTTTGAGCTATTACGAAATAGTATTCGTCTACTATATCCTCTTAGTGTGGATGCCACCTTAGTTGGCATTTTTACGGTTATGCCTTGAGATTAACCAAGAACTGGTTGAGCATATAACACACACATACACACACGCGCACACACGACTTTTCGAAGGTGGTATTCACTACTTATATAAATAAAAATATAATGCAAAACCGTTTTGTATTCATATGGAACCTCTATATATATGTATATATTTCCACTCGCAAAAGCACCTCGACCAACAAGCAGTTATTTGAAGAGACAAAGAAAATCGTAGTGTGAAATATATATGCAAGGTAGATTACACTAGATTGTGCAATATCTTAAAGTTTTCAGGTCAACATTTTGCAATCATACAGTGAAGTTGATCAGATTGACATTGATTAACTTCAATAATCGATGGGAACGGAGACTTGTTGCCCAAATCGTCTCTCTCTCCCTCTCCCTCTCTCAACTTGAAACAGATACAAGGGGGCGTAGATCTTAACCTTATATAATTTTATAAGCTATAGCGCTCTTTCCAGAAAACTTCAAAAAAACTAAATCAA
This sequence comes from Rodentolepis nana, assembly GCA_900617975.1. Classification (NCBI taxonomy): domain Eukaryota; kingdom Metazoa; phylum Platyhelminthes; class Cestoda; order Cyclophyllidea; family Hymenolepididae; genus Rodentolepis; species Rodentolepis nana. The sequence goes on along the minus strand of UZAE01014125.1, from coordinate 2,194 downwards.
GGGATGGCTGCATGACTTTGCATTTTTAAACAAATAAGAATTAAATGGAATCGCTATAAGTAGTTAACAAACCTCTTGCAGATCGACAACGTTATCGCATTGCATACATCGGAATACACCAGCCATAATACCTTCATTCATATGTGCCTCCAAAGCAGTTTTCATGCATTCATGGCAGGCAATATGTCCACACCCAACCAACCGTACACATTCTCGGCCAAATTTATCCTCTAAACAGACAGGGCATTCCACTTTCTCATCCATAAAACGCTTCCGCTTCTCTTCAAAATCATGCTCAACCAACACCGTCAAGGCATATTCGCGCATTATTCGAGTTGGAACACACTCTTCTATATCGTAGAGGTAGCTTCCGTCCTCATCTTTGGGAAGGCCAAGAAGTACAGGAATGAGCTGCCATTCGAGAAAGTCAAAACATTCCCACAAGCAGGGTTCACCTTTCTCCTTGGTGTCCAGATACGTGTTCAACTGTTTGATAATCTCCTCAAGACGGTCTGTAAGGATCCAGGTGCATTCTAGAGAAAATGTCGGCGTAGCATTATGAGGGTACTCTGCAGGTAGGGTAAAATGGACCAAAAGGGGCGGAAAATACCCAACTGAGTAGTATTTACAAAAGCCATTATTTAAGCGTATAAATTGCGGCTTGTCGAATGGATGGAGGGTTCTGGTTTGAGAGGAAACTCGAAGTCTAACGTGAACAGAAGGACAGTCGTGGGGTAGTTTTGGATTAACACGATACCAACCAGTATACAAGGAAGTTTTGTTATCTTTTGAGTAATGGAAAGTTCCTGGCTCGCAGAAAATAGTCAAGTTGCTTAACTCCTCTGTCTGCGACATTTACCGGTAATGGCAATTGTATTAGTTGCTGCTGCACCTTACAATCTAGGCAACCAATCAGACCATTGCTAAATTTCTATTGGCCACACCCTTCGACTATCACGTGATTGAATTTTCTAGATGTGGCTCGTCATAGCACGCGACAAGAACTATTTTTTACACAAGTAGATAAGGGTTGGCTGTTAACAAAGGAATACACTTAAAATTTATAATAACCCAATTACATATCAACGAATAAGCATAAGACTTAATTTTTTCTTTCAAAAGGTTTCCATAGAGGTTGCCAATAAGTGCTATATTTTCCTAATTGTTCCATTATTTCGATATTGTGAATTGATTCCATTCTCTGGTACTGCTTCTGCATCAATTGCTTTTTATAGTGTAGAAATTGAGAGAAAATGGGGTTTTCAAATAGGAAAATCTACCGGCTTCGTGTGAATATTTAATGCCATGATTGAAACACCAACACCATTCAATTCTCATCAAAAGGGAAAGGTGTCTGGGGAATAGCACGACTCTAAAGAGTGAGTCTACTTGAAGTCTGAAGTAGATTGTTACACTAATAAGCCTTGATCAATGTTTACTAATCTCAATAGCAAGATATCCTTGTTTGGAAAATTTCCCGAGGCCCAGCTAAGCTAAAGCTAGGATAAAGGGGAAACAGACGTATAGCTTGGAACACGTTTATTTGGACTGCTTCACTGAAAGGGAGCATAGTCATTATGTGCAATTTCGTCTGCATTGACACCGACATGACTACTGATTTCTGATTGGTTGAGGGGTCTTTCAAGTTGTGACCTCATTTGATTCCTAGTGCGATTGGCATCACGGCGTACGTTCCAGTAGATTCGAAAGCGCAAGGGCTTCTTTGATGGGGTCATGCCATCATTGTGTTCCTCACAAGTCAAACTACCTTCATATGCAAAACGCTTTATGCGGAATATTCAACTGAGTGACAGTTCTAAATTATTTGCAAGCGAAGGGTGAAGAATAAAAAAAACACACTTTGATTGGAGTGAATGATATAGGTTTTGAGCCCAACTGTGGACGTTGTTTGAGCTACACTTAGTTTCCTTCCCTCCTGGGAACAAAGAAACCTGTAGCCAAAACGGAAACAAGTGAACAAATTGTGAAATTATTAAGTGCAAAATTTTTTTATTAATTTAAAATAAACAGTGTTCATGAGGATCAAGAGTTTTACCATTCAAGACAAAATGTACGAACACAAATATTATAAAAGCGGGGTGTGCGATAGATTTACTCCCACGTGGTGTATCCTGGGCAACGTATACTCATGCGGCAAAAAGTCTTTTAACTGGCAGTTGACCTCTGACTTCAA
>UZAE01014124.1:0-11155 GCA_900617975.1 Rodentolepis nana | reverse complement strand
CAAATCCTACTAACACCAAATGACCTATTATTGACAACACCCATTCGTTATATCCAAGGCTTAACTACAACAGCGCTCAACAATTTCACATTCCTTGAAACAATGCGGAGGAGGAAGGGGGGGGGGAGGGGAGGAATAACATTTGACCACTCCATGCGGCGGAAAAAACAGACATCCGAAAGCGGTGATGGTTTAGTCTGCATGACTCAAAGAGCTCCCGTTTGATTTTGACGCAAGTTTGTCTCATTTGCAAACGAACCAAATTGTTGGTGCTTCAGTAGGATGTTTCGTATGTCTATTCTAAGTGAATTTGACATCTATGACGCTTGTATGGGCTTGTAGTATCAAAGATTAAGTGGAAGCTTCGTGGTTGAGGGTGGAACATTTAATCAACTATGGCAAAAAATTTGAACCTCCCATTTTAGCAGCAGGAAAGCACAATCAAATATAACGTGGTAAAATATACTTCGAGCGTCTGTAAATTAACAAAGATAAGCATTGCAAATACATACATTGGATTTGACGAATTTCGCATTAGGGAGGAATGTGAAGGGGAATGCAGAAAGCGCATACCTGCCATTTTAAGCTGTCATGGGATTGCAGCAAATCCCCGTCAAAGGTGTTCAATGCTCATGGTATGGTGCCACTTCATTTCGCTTTTACGAAACAATTAGATGACGAGGTTTTTTCGCATTCAATTCATAGGCACAGCTTTAACATAGCGAGCACTATATTAACCAAACGATTATAAATCGTTTTCTTTGACCTCTCTTAAAACTCGATAATTCCCTGACTTATTAGCCTAAGCGGCAGGTTTACACAGTTGAATAGATTAGACAGTCGTTCGACCTTTTACTCTACACCAGCTAACAGGCATGTAGGAATACTTGTGTGGGTGGCATCACCAACCATTCATGAAAGCAGCAAATGGGCGCAAATTATTGCTCCATTTACCTCGGTAGGCGGCAAATTTTCTATTCGAAAAATAATTGCCAACGGACTAAAATGCTTCCAACTAATTTGGGTTTCGAGGTTACCAGGAGCACGGTGACAACACCGGCTGCTGCAACTCCAATCCGAAATTCAGATGAAGAAACTCCCTTGAAGCTCCAATTCCGATTCTCTCCGTCTCCTCATCCCAACCAGGTTTTCTGGTCCAATAGCACTCGTTTTCCGCTATGAAGCAGTGTAACTTATTGTAATTTTGTGGGTTACACCGACAGTTTCAAAGTACTAATGGAACGACATGTTGAACCAACCATACCACAAGAACTTCTAACCTATAACGGACAAACAAATAAAACATTAAAAAGGGTCTAACATAGTTCCTATCCCAAGTGAAGCTACTTTAAGAACCAGATCAAGTAAGACTAAATACTAGTTCTTTGAATCAGTGATCTTGGTAGGGCTGACAAGGTGCAAGAGCATTTCCAAGGAAGTAGACCAAGAGATAGGGTTTACAAATGTGCGCTGAATAGTTAAAGATGAAAGAGAGAAATCGGAGGGTGGCGGGGGAGGGTGGTGGAGATAGGAGTAACAACTAGATGAAGGAACTGAGGTGAGAGAGAGGAAGGCATCAGTACTGAGTGACGGAGAAGTGAAATGGTGTAAGATAAGACGGTTGACTGATCTCTTGTTCTTTGGCCGTCAACAATAAGGGCAGAGGTCCACGAGAGATAGAGTAAGCTCGTCAATCAGCATGTGAATACGACAGAGACTTCGATGCTCAAATATCTCTTTTCGCTTCTATTCATTGAAAATTCTTAATGCTCTTGAGGTTTGAATGCTTTTGCCTCATTGAATATTAAACATAATTTGATTTCTTTTTATGTGTAATTAAGGTGCCAGAACACCAAGAGGCAGCCACAAGATGTCCGAAGAATCTTGTTTATGAAAGTGGAAGAAAAGTTGTTTCTTTTTCTGCACCCTTATTTTCTACATATAAATCATATTGTTTATCAGGCTAAGGAGGCGGAAAAGGTCACTCAAATAATTCCGCTTTGTAGTTCACAATAATAACATCATTTTTCGACTTTCCATCTGGCATTCTAGAGAGTAAAGATGCATTTCTCTGTGTTATCTAATACACAAACAGTGAGGAAAATTTTCAGAATGGAAACAATCACAAACGAGCCCCCATCAAGCCATGCTTATCCATTGGCACTTATTATAATAGAAATCTGTTGCGTGAGAACGGGATGTATTGAAGGCAAAGGGTAACGTCGTCACACGATGAGAATTCAGGCAATAAACTTCTGTTCGGTGTCCCAGATCTTTCACAAAATTGCATTCTATGGTGTAGACTGAATTCGAACGTAGGATAGGCACGAGAAAAATGGCGTCTTCTTACAATTATGAAAAAAATCATTAAAAAATGCAGATGAGATTAGGTTTTCGTTCCACTTTCACAGCGATGGATGATGCCATGAACAGGATCTCATGAGGTGGAATTCCAATTTTCATTGTCACTACTTCCTCTCTTTCTCTCTCTGGCTCTGCCTCTTATAACTACTTCTTCACTGTCTGTCCTCTTTTATTTCCAGCCAATGGAAAGGGATTCTTCTTCGAAGTCTGTCAGAAAGTTTTTTTCCACCTTTCACTCATTTAAGGAGTGAGGCGTGCAAATACTCCTTTTATTCCAATATTATGATGAATTAAGTAGTGTCTATTAAGACTTGGGCAATAATCAATAATAGTTTTAAAGAGATCTATTAGGTGTGAAGCATTCGTAATGACCAAAGAGTTGGAGGACTATGATTTTGATTATGACAAATACCTAAACCACCATCATTCAAATAATGAAGATACTGGGGGATTGGAATACATTGGGATGGAAAAGCAGCATGTGAACAAATATTTATTTATTTTCGGAACGAGGATAAACAATGTTTACCATTTTGAGCTTATTCGGTAAACTATGGTATTCACGGATGCCAAATCAATGATATTGTAGCAGAAGGTCAATAATACGCTGCCAAACTGGAAGTCAAAGTGGTTGGCTAGTTTAAAAAGTTACGTACCTCGAAGTCGTGGCTAAAGATAAGGTGAGATCTTTCACCAAAACTTCACTGAACAATTCAATACTTGTTCACAAATTACTTGTGGCAAGTCATATATCATAGTAGAGAAGACCTAACAACGAAGAAAACGACCTTGTGGAAGATGATAACTGAAGTCCAAGTACATTTTTGTGCTCCGAGTTTACACAATTTGATTTGATAAAGCTGTAATTTGCACTTTTGGCATTTTCTTAAAGGGAGCATTGAGTGAAAACTCATTGACAGTGATGAATTCAATTAACCATTTAATTAAAATAATGATATATTATTCTCCAAGACTTCCACAAATAAATCTTCCCCAGTGTAACAGAGATCTAATGTATCCAAGACAAATCAGATTAAGAGTTTATTCTTAATTATTTATCAAATTAGCATATTTGTTTGAATTTGCCTTTAGGGAGTTCTGGAATTTAGGCACAATCTCTTTGGGAGTTCTAAAGTGATAGGAGCGAGATTAGCCCTTTAATCACTGTCTTCATAACACACCATCCTATTCATTAACTGTCATGTCTCCTTTTTCCTACCTTAAGAACTGCGCCTTCTCTTTAGCCTTCTTTGTCTAAAACTTTCATGTATTAAACCATCATTAATTGAAGGGAATGCGCAAACTTACTGCGTCACCCATTCTTGAGTTAAAAGTGAAAGTTGAATAAAGTGAGGGTTGTATGAAGTTCGATGAACGCAAACAACTACTTTCAAATGTTTGAATGACAAGATCTTGAAACAATTGCAAAGTAATTCATAAATATCAACAATCATTTTTAAGATAATATGCAATCTCATCGGCTAAAATATTTGTACTTTCAAGCGTATAAGAGTTCATTTACCTCTGATGTCACAATTGTTTGCAAATATAGTTAAAAAATCCGTACTTCCGCTTTCAAAAATAGGCCACTTCATTTAAATTTCGTCATAGTGTCCTTTTAAGTCAGTTTAATAAAACATTGAATTCTGAGACAATTTCATTGATTATCTATTACGAAACCGAGGAAATTTCATTGCGAATGTGGTTTGTCAGACAATATTTACCTTTACGTCAGTTTGTACTTCGCATTCTTAGTGTCAAATAAGTTGCAATTATTACAGTAGTGTCGTTTTAAGTGAACCTGCGCATTACTGATGCCCATGTGGGTACGTGCGTGCGTGTGTGCATGTGTGCGCATTTAATGTGATCAAAGGAATGTGTGTGACGGCTTCGGAAATCGCTTAGCTGTTTCCACTGTTCTGCTCAATGCCAAATTGCACAGATGTTGGAATAGAAATTGATTGTATGCTTTTCTACCCAGTTGGATGGTAACTAAGCAAACATCTTTCCAGGTCGGTAGGCAGTATTTAATGAAAGATATCGTCAAATGCCAAGAATTGGAGCTAATTTCACGAATCGAATTAAATCGCTGAAATAATAAGCGAATTTTGGAAATTCTTTAGTCGAGACTTAATTAAATCAAACATATAAGAGAGAGAATACCTCCACTGCCATAATTATCTATTATCAATGTTATTTGAAACAAATTAAACTAACAATGTTCCTCTTACTTTTAATGGATGAAGGGAGAAGCTTTTAAATTAGAACAATTCAAACAAAATGCCGTAAAGTAAAATTAACCTTTTATTAAAAATTTAAAAGCTGACACTATAAATAGTAAATTTTTTCCCATTTCATTTTTTATTGAAGCAACTGAACTAAGTAAAAGATAAATAATAAATAATGAACTAGATATATGATTTTTAGTTTTATCCCCTATATTAGAGAGATCAATAAAAATTTTTTCAGCTTTATTTTCTGGAAGTTTCTTTCCCTACTCTCCTCTTCCTTTCTTCGCGGTACACACGCACCAACAAACACTTTTATTTGTACTTAACATCTCCATGTCAAAACATGCTTCAAGTTGATGACATAATCCTCATTCTCCGTGGTCTAATCCTCAATTTTACTATTTTTCAATATTTTTGCGATTTTTCTGTCTGTGCATGTGGCAGCTAGAGGGCACCAACCACTTCTGATCTAACCTTGACCTTATACCTTCCAGGTTTGCCCTCAACTCTGTTCTACTCAACGTATGAGCAGCAGCCCAAACGTCTACTCTGGCCTCAAAATTACCACCTGGACATGTGCGGCATGACCTGTGATTCACGCGAGTCACACTTCTATACAGCTGTTACCCTTCGTCATGCCAATCCTTCGCAATTTCTCACTACTGCATCGCCATCTTTCTGTCGACACGATCTGAGGAGTCTTCATGAACAACGCAAGCTTTGTGGTACCTTTTCTCTCGTGTTGAAATCAGATATGCCGTTTGGGGGATGGGGGGGGGGACGGGGTGGAGAAATCTAAATTCACTTATCCATTGGTCAATATTTTTGGAATGTTGAGGTCCTTGAACTTTTGAACTAGATTGATATTTTGTGGACAGACGAGTACTACAACAACTCGCGAACGAGTTGTGTCTGAGCAAGACACTGTTATATCAATCAATACTCCCTAATGACTCCGCTTGAATGAGATGCTTGCTTGGTCGCCTAATTGGAAATAGGGGTCTTGTTAACCTCTTTCAGTTGATCAATTAACTAAATAATTAAAAATGCATCACTTCCTTTCTCAATACGAGGAAAAAGTCAGCCTGTGATTCCCAGGTTTCTAGCCATGTAACATTTCTACTGAAATTTCCCTTTCTCTTTCAAGATCTCCACATGTGGAATAGACAATTTACCATCCCATTTGTAGGCTTTATGAATTTTTATCTCTGGTGCCTTTTAAGGTTGATCTAGACAGTAGATTTAGCCCAGTCAACATCACTTTATTTATATATTTGATTAAACTAAAGGCGAGTGTTATTCAATTGTTTTTTGAAAAAAACCCCTATTGTACATTGATCTAATGATAAGCGACTAAAAGAATTTGGCGTGTGCTGTAAGGTGTGTGGCTATTTGTGGGATAACTTGATTGCCCAAATAATTCGTTGATCTTATGCGTCTTGTCATATTCCTCCAGCGTTATCTGCACTAAGGAAATCGAATGGATATGCCTCGGTTATTAGTACTTCCTGATCCAACTTTTATTAAGTCCTTTTGCTGCAATTAAGGTCATCTTTCGACCTTATGGGAATTTCATCTCTACACGCATAAATCAAAGGTAAATTTGATATACTGGTGAGCTAGCTTATCCAACTTATTTCTACTCAAATTGAAGTGAAATTGAACCATGTGATTATGGCATGTCAATTCACTATGTGAACCTAACTACCGCCTTTACCCGCAACTACAAAGGAATCTTTAAGTTCTACACACGTAATTAATTGAATATAATCACGAAATGACTCATATGTCAAGTGATTACTTCCTTACCTAAAGGGACTTCCAAAACACGAATAGTTCTACTTCCATATTAAAAAACCTCCCTATATTGACTCATGTTCCATTAAACTTTATTTTTTTAATTTATCAAGAAGGCATAATGAGCATATCTGATTAGAACATTAACTAGACTACACACAAATCCACTGACAACAGATGAACCAATCAACGGAATACTTGTTAATTCAAGGTTTGAGTTGCAAGAGAGGCATGACTTGAGGAATTAAAATAATGTCAGTTTGAACACTACTAATGTGCGATTTCTGTAGTGTTATAGAATAAATCCTCTTTAGTCTACGAGTGTCAAATAAATATTGCCAACTGTTCACTTAAGTTACACGATTTCAACTTATTATCGAGGTTTGTTTTTAATACCCCTATCATCGTAGTTATTTAATTTGAAGTGAATTTGCCTCGAATTAATGTATATTGTAGAGAGGATAAAGCATTCGGCACTTTCATAATCCATTGCAAAGTCCACTCCTTGAATGACCAACTTGAACTAAAGCAATCAAAGTTGTGCTTGTCACTTGATCGAGTGTTAGCTGCGTTTGCCAAGGTGCGACTTTTATGTCCCTGTGCCAGTTAATAACTGGGCTATGTGGCTTCTAGCTGTCGAGAGTTAGTCTAGAAACAAGTTCTTGCACTTTAGCAGAAATTGACACGAAGTATTAAGGTGCATTACGACAGTTAAACATAAAACAGCTAAATATCTGTCAACGGTAAACTAGTTAACATGAAAGTCTATAAAGCAAGTGTCTTAACGTGCATTTATTATACATACTTAACAAAAGCTGATTATTTCATCCAAGTTGCATAATCCAATCTAATCCCCATAAATCAACTAAGGTTTGAAGGGGTGTTCGTAATGAGTTTGAAAATTTTAGTATTCCCTAATTGTAAATTAAGTGCTGAATAATTGTCCTCTTTGACCATTTAAGTGATTGAGTCCTATTTCCAACTAAGTATCTTCATTCAAAGCTCCACCAAACACAGTTTTTTGGTACTTCACAGTAGATTTTTGGCAGGGACTTGTTGTTTTGAGGTTCTCCCCTTATAGCGTGTCACCAAATTTACTTCTTCAATCCTATTGGTGCGTGCCACAAACACCTATTAAGGTGCACACACAATTAACAGCTTAAGCCCACGAACTTATAAGATTTGCATACCCAGGAAAATCTTATTTTTTCCCTCACGAAGGGATTTAAATTTCGTAAGAGTTCATTGTGTGTGCTCACAAAATCGGCTTTCTCAACTGATTGGTTTGTTCAAATATGCCGAAATTTACCTGCTCTGCTGAACCAATTGATCTAACATTAATTAATTAAATTATTTCAAATGGCAGGCGTGTTCATAATCATCATTAGCCCTTTAGCTAACTTCGGGCTTCACAGAGGGGAGAAACACCAAAGTGCGAAAAATTCGAGAGGAGGGACAGAACAGTGATTCACAGATGTAAGAGAGACAGACAGACAGACACAAAGGTAGAGAAAAGGTAAGGTGAGTACTGTGAACTGATGTAATATGGTACAGTGTCGGGTCAAAGTAATTAGAAGACAGAAGTCAACTACCGGCTTATATAATTTTTTGATGTGAGTATATGTTGCCCAGGGTGCACCACGTGGAGGTAAGTCTATCGCACACCCACCAAACATTAATTTGAATGTAGCCTTCTCTCAATTGCTTCAAGATTGAAATATTTGTATTAAAATATCAAATTAATCACCGTAGTTTGTATGTGATTTCTTTCCATTTGCAGGTACCCAGAACTAGGTACGGCTTTTCTATGCTTCCCATTAATTACCCATCATTAAAATTTGCGAATATTAGTTTTCGAGTCATTGTAGTGTATTTTGGTGTGTAAAATGTTTTGACATCTGCAGATAATCCGGAGACTATCTGCGAGATGATCTTTCTAACCCCCTCAGCATTAAAAAGGTGCACTAAAAAGTGTGTAAAGAAATAGTGCAACCATGAGAATATAACCAACTCCACTATGCTCACTTCTGAAAGGGAGTCTGTGCTGCAAATAAAAATTCTGGTGTGAGACAAAATTTTCATCACATTGGAGATGCATCTGTTGTCCGTATCAATATCCATGACAAAGAGAGAAATTATTCATAATGCAACCACGAAAGACGTCTAACCTTGATGAAGTGTGGAATTAGCCATTTAAACAATGCCGAAATGCTTTAGAGTTGAAAGATTATCGGCATTTTCATCGCCATTCAAAGCATTTAGGCTGTTTCTCAACATCAGAGACTTGAAATGTCTACTGACATGCTTTCAAATAATTTCGTGATATCCTTTTTACGAATAGTGCTTCATCAGTTTTCCACCTCGCAAGACTTTCTATCAGTGTGCGTTCTGGTGATTGTCTGCTCGACGGTATCCTAGTGTTGACAAGGCAAAAAAACGTTTGCATTCTTTTGTACGGAACGTCTCTAATGCGCTATCAAACTAACGTTTCTTGGTCCCACATCGCCTTGCGTTGGTATTCAAATCTGGATGAGCTGTTGGTGTAGAAACCCAGACCCATCCATTGAGCTGTGCTTTGAAAAGTCTTGAAGTTACCAACATCAAGGTCGGAACAGTCTCGACAACTGTTTTAAGCAGCTTTGCTCGCATTTTAATCCTTAGTGCTTTCGACCTTAGAACCGCTCTATACATCCACGACCTCAATCAAATTTCACTCAACAATTGACCACATTTTGCGGTATTTATAGAAGTATATTTCTTCTTTAGGCAAATAATTGCCAAATTGGCATATATTCTACATCTTCATGAGCTGCACATAATTGCATTAGCAAACGAAAACCGATTATTCGTGAAGTTAGCGTCTTTGCTAGACTGCGATAAATGGCAGTGTCGTTGCATGTCATAATGTTGGGTAAAACCTACCATAAAGACGTTTGTTTCTTGTAATTGAGTTTTGGCATTCGTATCGATCTTGGGGATCTCTAAGGTTATAAAAAGCGATAGGCACAGACAATTTACTACCTCCCACGCATTTCCAATGCCGAGAGCGCAACAGCATTTGGTATCTCAGTAAGTAGTGGATTATTCAACTTCTATACTAAATGTTTGGCAACTTATGCGTAGAAGTAAAGGTTCGTTCTGAAACCATTGAGACTACAACGCTTCCTGATGCTTCTAACGCAACCAGTAATACTAGTTCTCATACTTCTACCAAAATTGTCTCCTGTCGCCTGTGTCAACATTAATCTTTATGGCGATTTCAGTTGCAACTTCTGTTTGCACCCATTTGTCGGAAATAGTGAATGGGTAAAGCACCTCACACACACACTAAGTAATGTTTCAAGCCTAAGGTTGTTCCACATTGATACGTATCCAGATCCTGCGTGCCAAAACAGCAATCAACTCTGACATCGTGTCTGTTTGACCACTAGAAAGATCAATTACACGCCTAGAGAGGCATGTGTGAGATTGTCCAGGACTTCTAACTCGTCCAGCAAGATCAAGTGTCCAGAATGTCTTTGTCAGTATAAGCACATTCGAGCTCAACCCATGGTTGTTTGCTATAGAAAGGAAGTTAGTTTTTTTAAACCTACTTTTCCCTCCCAGGGAAGAGTATTGAAAGCAGTTGTGCGAAGTGTCGGCAAGGCTAAACAAACGTTTGCATTCTTTTGTACCGAACATCTCTAATGTGCTATCAAGCTAATGTTTCTTGGTCTCACATCGCCTTACGTTGATGTCCGAATCTGGATGAGCTGTTGCAAATGAAGTTTTTCTCGGTATAAAATCATATCTTCCAAGTTGAAAACGCACCCAACAGAGATTAATCTGGACCCACGTGACCTTCCTTCGCCATTGATCCGAAACTACCCAGATCCATTGCAGTCATGGGCTCAATCGTCAACCTAGATGCTACAGAATATCTCCAAAGAGATTCGAGGGATATTTACTTCTGAGGCAATTAGAGAAGTAACCTTCACTGGGTGGAGTTGTATATCAGTAAATTATTTGTCCGTCACTAATTAAATTGACAAGATGTTGCTACTTAATCCCAAAATGAGAACATTAGTTAAAATGTGGTAAATAGAATTGTCGTTGCCTTGCATAAGTTTGGTTGTGTAAAATTTTATATACTTCAATCGAATAGCCTAATTGCTATTCATGTTTATNTAAAGACGTTTGTTTCTTGTAATTGAGTTTTGGCATTTGTGTCGATCTTGGGGATCTCTAAGGTTATAAAAAGCGATAGGCACAGACAATTTACTACCTCCCACGCATTTCCAATGCCGAGAGCGCAACAGCATTTGGTATCTCAGTAAGTAGTGGATTATTCAACTTCTATACTAAATGTTTGGCAACTTATGCGTAGAAGTAAAGGTTCGTTCTGAAACCATTGAGACTACAACGCTTCCTGATGCTTCTAACGCAACCAGTAATACTAGTTCTCATACTTCTACCAAAATTGTCTCCTGTCGCCTGTGTCAACATTAATCTTTATGGCGATTTCAGCTGCAACTCCTGTTTGCACCCATTAGTCAGAGATAGTGAATGGGTAAAGCACCTCACACACACACTAAGTAATGTTTCAAGCCTAAGGTTGTTCCACATTGATACGTATCCAGATCCTGCGTGCCAAAACAGCAATCAACTCTGACATCGTGTCTGTTTGACCACTAGAAAGATCAATTACACGCCTAGAGAGGCATGTGTGAGATTGTCCAGGACTTCTAACTCGTCCAGCAAGATCAAGTGTCCAGAATGTCTTT
>UZAE01014123.1:0-16550 GCA_900617975.1 Rodentolepis nana | reverse complement strand
ATGAGCGATGGGGGGGGGGTATCAGAGAATGCTTTCATCTTGATCTTCACATGCAACGACGCTGAAAGACCAAAATCCTAAAATTCAACTGTTTGCTATTATCAGTCCCCATGGACATTCGATTGTGGAGTAACACAGTATTTGGACGGGGATCTCTCTCTCTCTCTGAGTTTTGCTTTTCCTTTATGTGATGTTTGTTTTTATTTATTTATTTCAAATGGCAGGCGTTTTGATAGCTATCATTTGCCATTTAGCTGACTTTGGGCTTCACAGAGGGAAGGTTAGTCAGAGTAGCAGAAAGTCGAGGGGTGGGGAAGCGAAGAGCGATTCACAGATGTAAAAGAGGCAAACAGATACAAAGGTAGAGAAAAAGGTAAGATGAGTACTGTGGAAGGGGTCGAATATGACATACAGTGGTGTCATGGTAGTTTGAAGTCAGAAGTAAACTGCCGATTAATAGACTTTTCTGCCGTTTAAGTATGCGTTGCCCAAGGTGCACCACGTGGAGGTAAGTCTATCCCGCACCCCATGTGATGTTTGTAGACTACTAAGAAGTTAGTTATACTTAGGCGTGCTTTTAGCCTTCAAAAAGCATTTAAATCAAATACTTATATAAAGTATTATTTTTTAATAAAACCCATTTTTACTTACACGAATCCTGAATAAATATTTGTGTCGATTTGTCATTGTATAAGTTGAAATTTTAAAAGGACTAAATCGTAGATTGACATACAAGCAATAGCATAGTCTTATTCAATTCTAGGATTTCGAGGTGCTTTAAAATGGTCCTAATTCTGTGAATGATTACATATCATCTCAATTAATATCTTAATAAAAATTTGACGACTTAATTTGCAGAAAAAATTTTGTGAGAATTCGGAGGAGATATAAGTTTTTTTCTACAAAAATATAAGGCTAAAAGGCCCTCCCTTCATCTCTCCAAGGTTTGTAACGAAATGAAAACCAGTAATTCTTTAAATGTCTCTAAAAAACATTACTTGAATTTGGAATGCAGCTGCCTATGCTAAGATATAACTCCTGTTTTGGCGACCAATGATGACACCCAGTTTTACTCATTTGTCATGGTGTTGCTTAATGAATCTCACTTACTCTATGTAACATTTCATGTTCAACGATCATTAAAGCACGACTATTTACCTAGTCTACTATAACCTGACAACAGTCACAAAATTCCGCCTGCTCGATCATAAAACGAACTGAATTGGCTGCCTTAAGAAGCAGAAGGTTGATGTACTTTTGCCTCCTCCATAACCCACAAATCTTTCGACATGATTGAATTTTAAAATTTAAACGTATTCGACCTAAATCCAAACTTATTTACACTTGATACTGGTGGATGGTAAACGGAAACAACAAAAAACGAAATCTTTTCAAATCTGCTTATCTCACAGATGGAAGATTGGTAAAATTGATCTTACATACAGTAAGAGGAGTTCCATTTCCTTATTATAATTGATTTCGATCATTAGCGTATCTACCTTGATGGATCTATGGAAGGAATCTTCACTTCTAATCCTGATTGATTCGTTTTCAAAGTGTAATGAGGTTGTATCAATTATATCTGATGCAGTCGATGTCGTATAGTATGTTCAGTGTGAGTGAAATTAGCTTTAGGAGATCTGTGGCTTCAAATTTTCAACGGTAGCAGTCTTGATGGGGTAAAATTGGTAGCCGATGAATTACTCGAAAGAAACCATTAAAGACAAAAAGTATTAATCCGCAAAACCGTCTCTTCTTGATGGAATAATCCCAGCATACATGTCCTGAACATCTTTGAAAATACACTTGCTGGCGTCCAGTAGTTGAATCGTACATTTTGAATTACGTTTCACAAGCTGCTCTTTTCTTAACTATTCCACAATCCGAGTTACAAAAAGCAAATACGGTAACGGGCTTTGATATCCTGACTTTGATCTCAATTCACTTCTTTGATCCTATTCTCTTCATCATTTATGAGGCTTTCTATTAGCTGATTTCACTTGCTCCTTGCAGTTAAAATTGACTTACTTTTGTAAAACCTTCGAGTGAAGTAAGTGCAACTGTAACCAGAAATGTTATTAAGCTTACTTCTACCCAATTTGAGGTCTTTTGGGATCGTGATCTGAATGCCACCCCTCACCCTTTACACGCAGATCAAGAGCAATTGTCTGGATCAGCAAATTACTGATGATGCGAGAAGATGACTCATCGTTTTAAGTGGAGAAGAGATGAGGGCGGGGAGATAGTTTTAGTTACATCTAGTGCTAAGAGTGCCTAATTTTTGTGCCTAGATTATGGGAGAAGCACAGCATAAATGTCTTTTCTCGGTATGAAAAGAAAACAAACTCCATGGAGGATTTCCGGGCACATTCGTCGTCCGCCCTGGAATCTCGAAACTTATGAGAACATGCACCAATATTGACCCAAAACATACTTCAGATGCTTCAAAAGAGCATAGAAAAGCGTTAAGGTGGGGCCGATACTCAAATAAGCAACTTTCTTCGGAAGACGTTAAAGTAAAGAATAATTTATTTATTTCAAATGGCAGGCGTTTTGATAGTTATCATTAGCCCTTTAGCTGACTTCGGGCTTCACAGGGGGAAGGAACATCAAAATAACAGAAAGTCGAGGGGTGGGGAACAGAAGAGTGATTTACAGATGTAAAGAGATAGACATGAAGGCAGAGAAAAGGTAGGATGAGGACTGTGAAGTGGTAGAATATGGCATATAGTTGGGCCATAGTAGTTTGAAGACAGAGGTCAATTGCCAGTTAATAGACTTTTTTGCCGTATTAGTATACGTTGCCCAGGTTGCACCACGTGGAGGTAAATCTATCGCACACCCCAAGTAAAGAATAATAACGATTGGTATAATCCTCGCATTCATTATACTTTTATTAATTGCGGAATTTTTTGTCTCACAGAACATTCAGAACTATCAGTGAGTTCTGCCATTTGTAGCTATTTGGGAGTCTAGTAAATAGCAAATTAACTGATATTTGTATTAATTTTTGCATTATATTAATCTTGATNCAAAGTAACAGAAAGTCGAGGGGTGGGGACAGAAGAGTGTATCAAAGACGTGAAAGAGAAAGATACAAAGGTCGAGAGTAGGGTAAGGCGAGTACTGTGGAAGTGGTGGAATATGACATATAGTCTGAAGTTAGAAATCANAATATTGACCCAAAACATACTTCAGATGCTTCAAAAGAGCATAGAAAAGCGTTAAGGTGGGGCCGATACTCAAATAAGCAACTTTCTTCGGAAGACGTTAAAGTAAAGAATAATTTATTTATTTCAAATGGCAGGCGTTTTGATAGTTATCATTAGCCCTTTAGCTGACTTCGGGCTTCACAGGGGGAAGGAACATCAAAATAACAGAAAGTCGAGGGGTGGGGAACAGAAGAGTGATTTACAGATGTAAAGAGATAGACATGAAGGCAGAGAAAAGGTAGGATGAGGACTGTGAAGTGGTAGAATATGGCATATAGTTGGGCCATAGTAGTTTGAAGACAGAGGTCAATTGCCAGTTAATAGACTTTTTTGCCGTATTAGTATACGTTGCCCAGGTTGCACCACGTGGAGGTAAATCTATCGCACACCCCAAGTAAAGAATAATAACGATTGGTATAATCCTCGCATTCATTATACTTTTATTAATTGCGGAATTTTTTGTCTCACAGAACATTCAGAACTATCAGTGAGTTCTGCCATTTGTAGCTATTTGGGAGTCTAGTAAATAGCAAATTAACTGATATTTGTATTAATTTTTGCATTATATTAATCTTGATTAAGGATAATTTTAACTATTCTAATGATGGATATAATATGCTATTCAAAAATCGGAATTTTGGAAGCACTATTTGCCAATCTGGGAAATTTTATTATAAAAAGCGATAAAGTTTCATTTTAAACAAATTGGTAGAATTTCAGCGCGATCTAATATTGTCTTGTCCTATTTCTTGTTTGGGTGTCTAAACAAAATAATTTGCTAGAAAGTGAAGGCTAATATCATATTAATTTGGTGTTTACTGACGACGAATAAACGAATGGGAAGCAGTGATAATATTACTAAATACATTCCATACAGCAAATCTCATAATTCGATTAATGCACAAATATTTTATTACTGCTTATTTATTATCAATATTAAACTAGTGCTGACACACTCATGATTACAATTTGCTCTTTTCTGAGTTCACATCCCTTCCCAGGATTAAACACTATGAAATCTTACAGCGCTATTGGGTTAAAAGTTTAGAATTAATAAAATGATGTTAAAATGCATATTAACGACAGCGAATACATCCTGGATTAAGCAATGAGCTGGTTAGGATCAGTGTAATTTGTGCTCGAATAATGCCTATAGAAGATATTGATGCGGTGCAAATAGGTGATGGGATGAATTTCTTTAAATAAATTTCATCATTTTAACTTTCCAAATAGTTACTGTTTAGTAGCAAATTCATTGCATGTCCAAAAAGCATAAAGTGCGGTGAGAAGGTTCGCATAACTTCCAACCAAATCTCCGTCGGCTTCAAAGGAAATGGGAGTTAAGTTTTTATCTAATGATCTGTCATCATTAACCACATTCCCAACAAATGGTGAAATAATGATTCGCTACAGTTTCACTACCCTCTGCGCAATTTTTTTGCCTGAAATGATGAACTTTTTCTTTGTTATTTGATTAAAGTAAGACTCACCGTGAAGTTGATTGTTTTAAAATTATTGAAAATTTGGAAAAAATGCTGTCACCCTTTATAAACACACCTTTTACTTTTAAATATTTTTGACATTGCCTACTTAGATTGTGTATTATTACAATTACAAAGCGTAATGGACAATTTCGTATAGGAGTAGAGTTAATAATTTAATGCTCTGTAAAATCGATATTTTAATTAATAAAAAGGATACATAAAGTCCATGTTTTAACTCATAATTTGAATTAATAATATTAGCTTTTACTCCATTAAAATTTCATTTTGTAAGGACTTTTGACTCCATAGGTTTTTCATGTTTTACTTTAACTGTGAACCATTTTCGAAATTAGACTTGGAATAAAGTGTAGGATAGTTAAATAAATATTATATTTATATATAAATATTTCCTGTAAAATTTTTTGAAAAATTGATTACTACTTTTTAAAGAAATTCAAAATGCAATTTTCCCTGGATGTTATCTGTATCCGCCAATCAAATGGTTACTTATTTGTTCTCATGCTCATAACAGTAACCAATAGGAAGTTGAACTAAGTTTTACATTTCCGCACTCTCAATTGGCCATACCTCGAGTATATAATCGAAAAGAGCGCAGATTCTTATTCACAAAGAAATGAGAATGTGTGTTAATCTCCAAGGAAAATTTTGTGGTAAGATTGACAATTTTCTGACAAATACTCTCCTCTTGATAGCTATTCTTCTTGTCTCGGTTTTTCTTGCGTGCTCCGCTTTGGCTGAGCCTAGAAGAACTGGTAATGATGCTGAAATGGAAAAGTATGCAAAATTGAGGTAAACATTTGACCCCCCCCCCTCCTCGCCCCTATTTTAAATGCTAACCACATCAGCATTGGTGTTTTGCAATCATGCCCTTGTCTATTGTTACAGGGACTTGATAAGGAGTTTGGACGAGGAAGATATGGCAAGAATTTTTGCTGAGCGTCCCACCTCTTACTCAAAGCGCTGGTCACCAATCAGGCAATTCCGAGGTGGACTACTTGAAGTTTAATAAATCCACAATAACCCACAATAAATTGTCGTGAATTTCAGTTGTATTTGTATTCTATGCATTAAATTTATTGATCACTTCATTACATAGTGTGTTCACATCCATCAATGTTTCCTTAATCGAATTAAATTTAATATTATTAAAGTATGAATGAAATACTATTTTATAATTCTTTAAGTAAATGTGAGTTGGCAAATTATCAACTGGGATAATTTTAACTTAAATGTAACTTGTCCCTATGTATGTAATTCACTTTTAAAAATGATAGTGCCAAATGTAGATTAAAATACTTTTATTAAAATCAAATATTTTACTGTTGACATTGAAGTGTTTATTAGGAATCAAGTCAAAAATGAAACTTATCGCTATTGTAATCTATTCAAATTAGGAAATAATTATAACCAGTATTGTTTTTAAAAGTAATGCCTTAAATTTTGCACAATTGTGATAACTACATTTACTACAAGCATTATACATTAATAACTTTTGAATAAGGGTTTGTCCCAAACCCTTATTACTCCAGTTAAACCAAATTTGTTTAAACAATAAAAATGCGAAATTAAAGGCGGATTTCTTATACCATCATCAACATACTTTTTAATCGAACACAGCCGTTGAAAGTCCGTTCCTCTCCTTTTAACTTAAAATAAATACATTTTAAGATCTTGGCATTCAGGGGGAAAATTTTGAATTTAAAAATCAAATTTTCATATTGTCTTTTTCGGGTAATTCTCAAACACGTCACTTATATTTCTTCGAAACTGATAAACATTCAAGTGGAACAAAATTGTTGTTAGTCACTGCACTTACTAATTAAGACAAGGATAGCCTTTATCAATAAGCTTTACTAAGGCGCGTCGTGAGTGAGCATAGAACAACTTTTATTAAATCCGTTTTATGGAATGTACTTAAAAAAACGAACAATTTGATTCTTTTGACAAGAATAGCGCGCTAGGGTAATTTGCAAGATACCAACGGGTAATAGGTGCTTATACGTCAATGACTGAAATGTAATAGATTTTTTTAAGTTGAATTGGCGATTTCAAATTTGATTAGCAATAACTAGCCTTTAAACTGCACGATTAACTAAAGTTACGGAAGAATAATTTTGTGTGGAAATTTTAATTGGATGCACAAATTTAGTTAATTAATTTTGACAAAAAATTTCTCCGCAAATTAATTACGAGACAATTTCTAAAAATATTCATTTTATGGACACGATTAATACAAAATTTATTATTAATTGATTTTATTTGAATTAATATCATTTACTTTACGTAGATATCAGTTAAACGTAAAAAAACATAGCATATATATATTACACTGAAAACCATTTCTTAAATAAAATGAATGGAACAAACAATCAAATTTAGAAATTGTTTGCATTTTTTGCTTAAAAACCAACATTTCAGAAAACTAGCTATCTACAAAAGTACACCAGTTGAAATAAGTCTCCATTAATTTAAAAGGACAGTTTGATGTGGCAGTTTTGTGGAGCATTTGTGGCATAAAGTTCTGATACCTGTGAAAACCTCCAACGCATGTCATTAGTTTTTAGAAATTCGTCAGTCCTGTTTGTTTAGATAAACAAATAACTTGAGGGAGATGGATAATTTTTAATAAAGTTTACATTCAAAGACTTCCGGTTTATGATAATAATGTCTTTAATATGTTATTTTCGACTGTTCGAAATATTGGATGTGGCTCACATTAATGGCTTTGTCGATACAAAGCAACGCACTGTTTGGCTGTCAAAGTACTATATTTTTGTTGTGTTTACGACAATTATTTCTAGTTCTGACTTTTTAATTCCATAAAATAACGATTTTAAAGTCCAGTGGAGTTCTTTTATCATTATTGCTTCGTATAAAAATATCTTGACTTCCTATCAGCCATTCATTTTACAGCTTCATAAAACTATTTTGGATAACCAAAAGCTCTTTAACGTCTCTCTAGATCTGTCAGCTTCAAATCATTATCCATTTTAGTACAATATAATTCAATATCGCACACTACTTCGCTAAAAATCGTCTGCTCAGTATAGACACATCTTTTAAAGTCTGGAAACAAACAAATTTGATATTATATATATATATATCCGATCTAATAATGAACCTAAGCCAGCCTAAGAATATCGGTTGAAAAATTGGTATTTCAAAAAAATGTTCCCCACCAACTTAACTCTACTAAGTTTGTAAGTAATGAGCTATAAATTTGAAGACCATAAATTCCACGTCTTGTGAAAGGAGCGGAAAGGACTAATGTCTGGAAAGTGGATGGAATCGAAACGAATTTCCAATCATGATGCAAATTCTCCAGAGGGATTTGAAAGTTTCACAAAAAGGGAGGAAAACCAGATATTTTAATCTGCTCGTAAATTAAAAAAATAGACGGATTTTGGATATGTTTCCAATAATGAAGTAAATCTATATTACCAACATCTCTTAGAAGATCTTTCAAATATGCGAATCGAAATCGTTCTTCTATTTTGGAAGAAAAAATACTTAAGCACTTTAATTTGTTCTATTGTAAGTTGTCAGTTCGAAAATATTGTTAACTTCACTAATTGTATGAATTGCAATCGTGAATACTTTGTAAAACTATTCCACTACAATATAATAATTCTTATAATTACTATTTAATAAATTAAATTTTCGAAATCCATGCATTTTATTAAAAAGACTGTCTATATTTTACGAACTAATCACTGCTTATCACTAATTTTACTGGTGAACTCATTCTTGTGTTATAATTTTATAACTTCCTAGTGTGTGCAAATGGGATCACTTGTATGATGTAGGTGAATCTTTTGAATAATAGATGAGTCGGTGCCAACCACAGCAAAAGACAAAACATTACAAAATTGCATATCATTCATTCAGAAGATTTTTAAAGTTTGATCAATAAATACTTTCCTAAGCATTAGAAGGCAGTGT
This sequence comes from Rodentolepis nana, assembly GCA_900617975.1. NCBI lineage: Eukaryota > Metazoa > Platyhelminthes > Cestoda > Cyclophyllidea > Hymenolepididae > Rodentolepis > Rodentolepis nana. Next base: position 7,891 of record UZAE01014123.1, on the reverse strand, counting down.
GTCCGTCTGATAAGAACAGAGATGATAATTTTGTCGGCCATCAAAGTTCATTCAAGAAACTTTGCAGTAAACCTCATACACTTTTCGTCTTGTTAATAAAGACTGGGTTCTTATTGGAGCTTTTAATTAGGAAGAGTGGTGATTTCACTCCTCTGAACACAATAAATGTTGGAATAATAAAAGAGCTTAAGACAGCCCCTTACTCCGTTTTCCCTCGGTGATAAATAAATCATGCACTTTAAGCAGAAATATTTTGCGATTGAAACTCATTGAAATATTCTGCAATTTCTGCTCCTGTTTGAGGAGTAACACTAGGGACGTGGTGTATTAGTTGTGACTTCGAGGCTAATGAAAGTTGGCTCAAAAATAGCAAATAGGGCTTATTATGAACTTTGACATAACTTAGGCTTTTATCAAAATGATATACATATATATCGTCAAGAAGATGCAATTTTTATAGGAGAAATTTTTGCTCAATACTTTCTCCGTATTTTAGAGCATTTTTCTAATAATTTATAATGGCACAGAATCTTTTAGTTAGTTAGCAAATAATTACTCTGAAAAGTTAAGCTATTTATTTCAGAAAAGAGGAGAGATTGAAGATCCTTGTATATTACATGACTGTAAAAACCAAAGCGAATTCATTAAAATTTTCAAACGGCCCAAAAATAAACCAATTTAATAGCAGAAGTCTATTGCGATTAGGAAAGAACGACCCCACCATAAACAAAAGTTACACTATCTTTCCATTTGCTGGATTGTGCAAATTCGTGACATTTCATACAATCGTAGATTTTTTGGCAATCAATAAATTACCATTATTAATAAAGATGCTCACTGTTTTATTATATTAACTGGTTACAAATAAAACGAACGCAAAATGTATCTACCAAAACTCGATCTTTGATTTGTTTGATAAAGTTTGAAGAGTCGATTCTTCCGCTATCATGGCTTTTGGTTACGAGAGGATAATTCATATCAAAATACAATTTTGAATCAAAATATTTTCTCATTTTTATATACTAAATACGTAAGCCGCAGATTTTAACTTACGTTATACTTTTCAACCAGCGAATGTGGACGTTTTACATATTATTAAATAATCAGCGATCATAGAGTTATGTTGTAAAAAATGCAAAATCAATTAATAGGAAAAGTTCACGAATATGCTAAAGATTCATACTGTGAAACAAAACATTTTTTGTGTGAACGCTTACTGTTCCGTGCTTCAAAATTTTGATTACTTTTCCATTGAATTGCTGACCAAATCCATGTGAGTTAAATAATGTCCTTTTGAACTGGTCGATATTATCTGTATTAAATGGTTTTATTCTTTCAAAGATTAGATGAGCACGATGATAAACAGATAAAACAGAAAGCATCGAATTTCTTCGAATCAGTTTAAGAAATATTATGAAATGGGAATGTTTGCCACAACTCATTAAATTTTCTGCTAAATATGTTTGTATGGTGAAAATTTGGTTAAGTGGCTTAATTGCAACGTTGATTTTAGTATAATTGCACAAAATCTAAAAGTTACCTTAAGAAAAGATAATGTGCACAGCTGCTGTGATCCAAACATTCTAACTAAAAAGTCATAGAATAATAGTTAGACCAGCATCACCGAAAGTAATAAATACATCAAATAGAAGTAACGTCGTTATAGAATTTACTTTTTTATTTATTTTTAGGATTTATATCACGAAAAGATTATTAACTTTACAAAATATTGTAGGAATGCTCGGTTCGCTCTGTCGGAATTGAGATTTGAAGTAGAAATTTTGGATAAATTCATAACTTTTGCTTTTATAATTTTCCTTTAAAACACATGAACACGCATGACTTAGTGCATTTCAAATAAATCAGCCTGCAGACCAATTCCAACAGTGAAATCAGACCTTGAATTTAAATTCAACGATACTTACAGTTTCTAGTGCTCAAATGAGCTCTGTTATTAAGTATAACTTATTACTTAATCATTTACAAAGAAAAAGACCAAAGAGGACAATAATTTAAGTACGGTGAAAACCTTTATCTTTCCCTTTTCGATCTTGGTAAAACTATGGGCTGATAATTGTTTGGAAGAAGCCTTCGCCTAATTTCATGCCTTACTACCTCAAGGGCTTCATTAATTTGAATACTCAAATACTTTTTGGCTTGTTCGTGGAAAGAAGGATAGATTTCTTCTCCTCATTAGATAATATTTTTCCAATGAAATTTTCATTTGTCAATACACCTGCAAAAATAGCGCAGTTATTTCCTTCGAAAGCAGAGGTAATAATATTTTGTTAGTAAATTCAATAACAAGGAGAAGAATTCAAGAATTGAACTATTATTTGGGTTTTTTTTATTTGATACTTGCAAATAATTGTACTTTTTACATAATAAAATTGGAATTAAGCTGTAATGTTTAAATGAACATTTTTTGATCTCCATTAATTTGAAAAATCCGTCTATTTGAACAATTGTATTTTACTTTGAGGTCTCTGAACGTTTCGAATGCACTTTTACGTCTCATTTAATGTGGGAAAACATTTCAATTGCTGTAGACCTGGACTACAAAATAGCAATAAATTAAGTTGCCAAGCAATAAGATCAGCTTGGAGGCGATTGAAAAGGCATTCAGCATCCTAAAGCTCCAAATGAATTTCTGTATTGTGAGTTATTGTCCTCACACATTGGGTTTCCTTTTCATGAAAGAGTCAATAAATTTTCAATAAATGTCCTTTCCACTGCTCTTAGTAACCATTAAACAGAATATTATTTCAGTTTGTGCGCTTGTCAATATAAGCGTGTAATTTGTAAAAAAAGCGTTATGGTACTTTATTGAAGAGTGCCAATTGTAAACAGTGACTGATAGTCTACATTTTTAACATATATTTCGACAAAGCATTTATATTGAGTGGAATGGGCTAGCCAGCAGCCATTGAATATCGTGGATTTGCTCCTACTCATGAAACTGAGAGCCGGATCCTGCGATTTGCGTCGATTCAGATTTCATAGTAAAGCTGCTTCTTATGACACTATGAGCATTCAAATAAAGCAAGACATGGTTTCTAAACTTCATTTCGTACTTATTTTGAATGGTTGCTCCCCCCTCACACCCCTTTTCCCCATTAATTCCCCATTTAGAAAAGTGTTCAGTTAGGACTAGTCATACGCTTTCGTGAATACTTTAATAACTGTTCGAATACGAGAGACCATTCAAATATTCTTACAATATCTTCAGTGGGATACAATCGCTTAAGAACAGACAGGTCCATTTTGCCACATTGTCTCATTTCGCTGTCTTGAAAAAATGTACTTTCTTACAGCTTTAACCGATTCAAAGTACTTTAACAATATAGGTAGAATACTAAATTCGGAACTTAAAACCACAAGTTAAAACTGGAAAGAAATATTAAATAAATAAAAAAATAAAACGAGGCGAGACGAGTAGTTTAGGCATATTTTTACAAACTCGTATTTTTGGTACAGTCTATAAATAATTTTATTATTAAACTGATATTTAAATAATTCCTGCTTTGACGTATCTCCCCTAACTAATGGAATAATAATATGCTAATTATATTGCTTTTGACAAATAGCTGATTCTATCAAATAATTGATGTGCTTTAGTGAGCAAATTGTCGATGAGTAGATTAAACACAAGTTGTGATTTGTAAATATCAGTAGGATAGAAAGCATTTGCTCTCCTAAAAAATGGCTCATTTATTGCTAAAAATTGCAATCACTTGAAAGCGGGCCTTTCTAATGCACGATGAATATAAATTTGTTATTAAGTCATGCTAAATTGCTTTTTTTAATAATAAAATATAATAGACGCGTCAAATCAGCGTATGGAGAAACTTTATCAACATTTGTTTCTGTTTTATGAAATTTGATTATGATTGGGCAATAAGTGAACCACTTGAGGTGAACGAAATAAATCACATTAACTCTCATTCTCTAAGAAAGTCCATTTCATAGAGAAAAGAAAAATAAACGAACAGCCTAACCTAGTTAAATAAATTGAATTTTCGATAAAACTAATAGTGATGCGATAAAGTAAAGCGCTTAGCTGTGATGTTTCTAATTTGTCTTGGTATAATTACGTTTATTGGTCATCTCTCAAAGTTCTCCATCATCTTTACTGATATGCTCCTGACATGCGGGGGGTGTCTGTCGGTGTTGACTTAAAGATAATTTGAGCTCCTATGCAATGCCTTCGGGTGAATAATAATACAATTCCTTGAACTTATTACATTCAGTCTATAGTAAGTTATAAAAATTTAATGGACGATTTCTTAATCATGTAAAAAATAGTCCATCTAACAGGCTCTGTCTTAGAAAAGCACTGCCTTGCAACGATTGTGCAACTTAAGAGTTAAAAACTTTAGGAAATCTTTAAATTTTTAAACTTTAAGCCTACTTATGCATTTCATTTATTACTTTTTAAGGAAGAAATTTGTAAATAAACCAGTGAAAAAGTGCAGGCATTAGGCATGACCTTAATGTGTAGCGAATTTTATGACGGTAAATTAACATTAAGTGTCCCTAATTAATGACGTGAACTCATCGCAAATATTTAAAATGAAATATTTAGTAATTTGGTTAAATTTAGTTAACAAATTAATTTCTAATACATTATCGCATTTTCAATCATATTTTTCATTTTGCGTTAATTCACATTATCCCTGCCTTCTTAAGGTCCTTTAGAATACTCGAATATAAGCTAAAATAAATGAAATTATCAATGGCTTCATAAAATCGATTACAGCACTTAGTCACGCAAAGGCAGGGAATTTCAATGATGAAAACTGAGCTTTGAAACATCTCAGTATATATTACAATTTTCTTTTTTAAATCTCGCAAGAAAATGAATAGCTGCATGCTTCAAGAGGTTAAACCGACTAAGACTGCTGACATTCAGACTTACACATTTTGCCTCTTTTAAAAACTATGGTAAATTAACATCTACAATTACCGTACTATGCTCACGTCTTGAATAGGATTTCCTTATTTTTGTGGAAGAATGTCCATTATATTCAATAATAATTTCTGCTTAGTATTTTTCCATTTTCCCCCAATCAAAATTTAATTTAAGTTTACATACTTTTTGCAGAAATTACAAAAGTAACATTGATTTTCAGTAAAAATTGCAGTTGTGGAACATAAAATTGAAAGAATTTTTTAATGGATTAATGTACTACTTTTAGGCTCCTAAGCGATTGCGAAAAAACAAGTTGCCTCCTAAATAGTGTGTTTGAATCAAAGCAAAGCTGTAATTTTGAGTTTGAATTGCGCTAAGTTGCAGACATGAAGGAATTTTGGAGCTAGATTAATAATAATTTTTTGATGGATTTAATTTGACTTGCTAGTTGCTTACACGAGAGGCTAAAACACTGAAAATATGAACAATTCGTGTCCTTATGAACTTACTTTCACATAAACAAATATATGCGCAAAAATATAAAGAACAGATGTGAAAAATTGGCTAGGCACTATAAAAATGCAATGGAATTCATAAATTTAATACGATTTCTTGAACTGGCAAAATTTCGATTCTTGCCATAAATTTTAGGACATAGGAGAGAATCAGAAAATCACTATCATTTTAATGGGCTGCCTGGTAAAGTAAAATGTCTTTTTTTATTAACCACAATAGTTGATTCTGCCTTACAAACCTTTCTTCTGATTGATAAACATTAGGACTTACTGGGATTTACTGCTAATGGTTTGAATAGTTCGTCTGGGGGTAAGCATAACGAGGCGTTTAGAACTTTGCAAATTTGCCGCGAAACAGATGAGTAGACCTTGAGGCTTGATTCTTACCTACTTGATATAATGTGAAGAAAGATAAAATCTAAAGTAAGAGTACTTTCATTTCAGCCTTACGTTTCAATTAGCATTGGTGACAGTAGGCTCTAATACTCGCATGAACTCGTATGAGCCATCTCAAAATGAGGCTGAGAAAATTATTTTGATGTCAGGTAAGGATTCTTGGGCTCATTTACTCTGCTTGCAACCTGAGACATACGAATGCCACTGGATAAACTTTTATGTTCAGAGCTTAAAATTGAGTGCAGATAGCTATCGAAGTAATTCAATGAGTACATATTTCAGTGGAGATGTTTGTGTGAACTAGCTACATAAGTTATACATAATATTTGCGGAAATATTTTTTGCACCATAAACATGCCTTTAAGTAGCTGACTTTTGGTAAAATTCTATGAGACGGTCACCTCAAAAAACCCAACCAGTAGAGCACATTTCGTCGCTCTCCACCTCCGGAGGTCACTTTAAGATTGTCCTCAATTTAACCTTATTAGGATGGGATATATTACCTCAGATTTCACTAGAAGTAGCCAATTACGCTGGACATTCAAGTTAATGGCACTATTTGTGGTTAAAGGTTTGCCTCAACAATGTAATCTCAAGCCCTGATTGGAAAGGAGTTCATAAAATTTGCACTGGAGAATAGAAGCATTTAATTGAAATTTAGTACTCGAGAAATTGCAGCCGGTAATTACAGCTTTAAGCTTAAAGCATGGACAAAATGATTTTGGATTTGTCTCCAAAATGGTTGGAAAAGGAATAAATCTAATTGATAATTCTTGTGGACATGTATTTCAATATAATTCAAAACGCATTGCAAAACCAAATAAATCTGTAAGAACAAATAAATGAGAAATGCATCCGCTCCCGATGGAAATTATTCTTAGCGTGTAAATAGGAATAATGTTAGCAGAAGGGGTTAACTTAATTTATTTTCATTAAATAATCCTAAAGAAGCACGACCGTTTTAATAAACTGAATTAACCTCAGATAATCCACTTATACATTGATACTCTATCGCTATGTGGAAATTCGATAAAAATGCATACAGTTGAAAAGATAATAAAGCAAATTTATTCGATTCGATCCTTGCAAAGGAAATATTGGTGATGATAACAGGAAATAATTTTCCATCTGCATTTAGAAACCTATCAGTTGACAGTATTCTTTTATTACGGTTTCGTAAATAAAACTTTTGAGTTCTATTTTTGGGAATCTACGTTAGCGGTAATAAATCTTGTCGATTTCATTGTGAAACTTTGAGTTAGTTGTCCTTTACAGTTGCATGTTATTGCGCAAATATAAATGTCCAAATGCAGAGTTTCAGCTCTCATTAACCTATTAACCTGTTAGGCTATATTTTTCCCTTATTTATAATTTCAATCACAGAAATGAGCTACTATTCGCTTCCCTATTTCATATCGGCCAGTGGTAGTACATCTACTAAGCTATTCACAAGGTACTAGTACTTAAAATGCATTTCGTTTTCTCATGTTTGCCTTTCGAAGCTCTTCCTTCTCTATTCAATTCTAATGAAACCAATAAATCGCCTTTCTAGTGCTTTTCCTATTTCCACCAATGCTGGTGTTTAGGCGTTCTCGATGAAAAAGTTCATTTCATTAAATTTCATTACTTAAATTAATTTCATTACTTAAATTATCCATTTCATGAGAAATGAATTCATCAGATATGATTGTTCCCAAAATGGGATCTTTTTGTTTCCCATAAATTATGGGCATAATGTCAGTTTATAAATATGCCATATATTGGGTGGGCAACTAAGTCATTGCCGTTTTTGTTGACAGATTCACTCTATACTTTCTTTTGTCTTGTTAACGTGGCCAGAGCATCTAACCTATATTTTTTCTTACTGTATGGGCTTCTAGGTTAATTATTAAAAATTTTTTTTTGTTTAGTTCTTTAGTTTTGTTTTTATCCCAATTTAAAAATGAAAGAACAGGACGTGCACTTCCGACACATTTTATTGTATTACTTCCGAAAAGGCAAGAACGCATCGCAAGCACAAAAGAAGTTATGTGCCGTATATGGAGATGAAGGCTTAAAAGAAAGGCAG